>JASANF010002131.1:0-50767 GCA_030248245.1 Trissonchulus sp. WLG1_4 | reverse complement strand
ATGCCCTATGTCCGTTTGTCCGTATGCCCTATTGAAGTATGAATCGACCCTAAACCTTCGAAACTAGGTAACTATGAAATATGAAAATATACGACCCCTTGGCTCTTCCTCGACCCCAAGACCGTATTACGTAGTGTTTATGGTTTTTAAATAGTCATACCTACATAGCCCACGTGCTAATAAATAACATATCACATTTTTAATTGTGTTACATTACTGTGTCAGCGTGTACCCAAGCGGTTTATCGATACACCAGTTGCCAAAAGTGAACCAACTGCCACGTGAAAGCTGCGTGCTAAAAAGACCAGTTGACAAAATATTTCAAACCTGTTTCAGAAAAAATAATAGACTGAAACAAATGTCCCTCCCCGTGCAACAAACATACTCCATTCCTGACACAGTAGTCGACAGAAATGATTACGTAATTTTCACAAGCCCCTGCCCAAATGGTATTTCAATGATTATTGCTCTCGCACAAGTACGTGTCTGTTCCGGGATCAAGACTAATCCCGATGTATTTCCTTACCTTGAAAAATACTTTTACGTCTAAAGTGTAAACAAGATCCTACATGTTATTTACTGAAAATAATTTCTTTGCGGGGCCAAGAACTTAACCCGAAGGAATCCGTCATTTTTCATAATTTCATATAAAGTGGTGAACATAGGAACATAGGTGGGGGGCCGTGAAAAAAAAGTTGTGTTGAGTAGAAAAATTTGCGCATTCTAGGTTAACCCGCGGGTGCCCACTTTAAGTGTGTGTGTGTGTTGATCAGCAAGCGTCAGGCAGGACGTGAATCCTGCGCAGGTACGCCAACGACCTCAGCAGGTCGCAGAGCTCGAACCTGAAAGCTGAGCTTTTCCAATCAGAATTCCAAAGTTACAGAAGTATGGGTACTGTGTAATATTCGGTTAAAGTAGAGATGATGCGAAGAACGTAAACAAATTTACTCTTGCTGTAAAAAATTAGACCTGAATGATAAATCAGGTAGTGATAATTCCAGTCAGTGAACGGTGTTCTGACAACGCCAATGTGATGGGAAGGACGGGCACACCCAGCGAAACATATGAGCTGTGAACAGGGGTGGACGCGGGTCATGAATGCGCGCGGGTGCGCGCCTTGGGTTCGGTCTGGAAAATCTGAGCCATGGGTCATTCCGTGGGTACCCACTTCAGGCTGCGCGGGTCGAAAAATTTTTTCCGACCCGTGAGAACTCGAACCTGAAGAAATTGTCCAAGGGTCCCCCCTTGGTTTTTCTCACAGCCCGACCAAAAAAATTTCTGATACGTCTCCAATTGACAAAATTTGGTCAAAAATAAAAAGTTTTTAATTTTTTCTGGGGCCCCCTTCCCCCAGACCCTTGCAAACTCTGTGGCTTACTATTCCTTGTTATTAACTTTCATGAAAGCCTTTATATGCGTGTCTACTAGAGTACATAATGCTATATCTATACTGTCTGATATGAAAGTTCCCACCTTTTGTTTTTAATTCACCTGCCAGAAAATTTATTTGATTATGTCTCCAGTTGACCAAATTTGTCCGAAAATGCAAAAAAACATCCATTTTTTCTGACGGCTGCCGCCCCTAGATCCGCGCAACAGTTAGTTTATTTAATTTAAATGACCAAATTTACATTTTGTTATGTAAGCCACTTCGCCAATAAGTGTAAATATAAATGGATTCTGGGCTGAAGCCCTCAGACCCTGCAATAGTGAGTTTAAACAAGTGAGCAAAAAGTGGACAAGGTGCAACCCCCCTTTTCAAAATCCTGGCTACACACACGCCCCTGTATAATGTATGTAACGTTATGGTTATAGTAGTGTGGTGGGTCAAGGTGGGTCGCGGGTTGGGTTTCACGGCGCGGGTTGGGTCGCGGGTTACCCACGAGTGTCGAGCCGCGGGTTGGGTTGGGTCGCGGGTCGAAAATTTCGACCCGCGTCCACCCCTGGCTGTGAGACAAAGTACTAAAGAAGTTTCAATTGGAACTGGCGGGTCTATATCTCGTGAACGAGCATGTATAAATAAACCCAACTTTGAGGTCGAATTTTTTGTGTTGGACTTAGGCTCAGGCTCAGATTAAGCTGAGTTGGATATACTGACATTTTAATTTTTTTCCAACCCACGAAACATGGAAAATCAACACATACCCATTTTAGGAAATTACATGTGTACTGCGTAATTAGTGCCCTCGGTTAAAGCGGCAATATGAAGATCGTACGGATCCACAATCTGGAATTTAGGCTTCTGCATCAGCTGAGAACAGCCAATCAGTCCGTACGTATGTATATATGCATGTTATCTTACACATATGGGTCGTAGGTTACCCATGAGAATAAAGCCGCGTCCACCCCTGGCTGTGACACCATGTACAAAACGTTGCTGAGTTTGAATTTCATTCTTAATTTTTTAAAAAATTGATATATAGCCCCCTGTCTAGCAATCAACTTATGAACACCACATCCAATCTTCTGTTTTCTTGACCATGACCACAAGTCAATCATGTAGGCCTATATATGGAATAAAATAACAGTGCCAGACTATGACAAAATAATTGGAATGAAATGCAATTGCAAATTCTATAATAATTCCCTATAATGCTTGCTATTCGGTACTGCTATGTATTACCCCTTCTGCAGTTTTCTGAAACAGACATAACCTCACTGTAGACATACTTACAATTTTCCTTTTCCATCCCAATTAACCTTGTTTGTGTATACTGTATACAGTCACACAAACAATATACGCCAAAACCTAAACTTTATATTGTAAACGAACTATCACTAATACACACAGCCTCCGGTAATTTATTTCACCAAAATATAAAAAAACGAATTATGACGCAAAGAAAAAATCCCAGTAGGATATAAAACTATACAAGGATGCACAAATTGCACTTGAAAACAGTTGTCTGGTTTATACAGAAGGCAATATACATTTGTATCTACAAGCGACAACCCAGAACTCTGAAACAACAATTTTATGCATGGTCTGCATGGCATTATCTGCTTTCAAGGTTAACAATCTTCAAGTTTCAGCCACACCTTTCGGCTAGAGATATAGCAACTGACTGAGCAACAAAACTTAACGTCTACGTTCCTACTTTTATGTAATGCAACCAGCTAACTTATTTTCTAAAGTTTAATTACGTAAACAAATACGTGCATAAACAGGTTTGTTAATCGGCATAGACCACAATCAAACACTGTTTGTAACTGTAACTTTTCAGACAGTAATGGAAAAAATGCATTTTGAGAAGAGCGGAAGTAATGCATTTTTAGGCAATGTTTCATAAAAGTTAGAAAACAAACTCAAGAAGACAACGTGGTTTTGCCATGTACGTAAACAGTACAAAAGTTACAATGACAAACATCTTAGCTTTACAGTTAGCTAGCGATGTAACCTTTGCACCCAATCTAACATTTTATCACACATCTTTTCTGACAAACTTTTAGCCTAAACCTGCCAAAACCAAATTGCAAGAATTATCAACAGCAAAAAAGACTATTCGGCAAGCCACTTGTTGTATATACAACTAGCTTTAATTTAAATATGGGCAAACTAGAAAACGTCAAGTACATAATTTTGCATGGTGCTCTGCTCTGCTACTGCTATGACGTTATGACATAATATTAATTACAATAGCATATCAGAATGAGCAATAATCTATTCAAATGAGTAAAGATCCAAAATGCTGAATAAAAACCATGTTGTATAGATAAACCGTGGAATACATACAGGCAGTCTAGTCTAGTGTAGTCTAGTCTAAACTCAGTCTAAAGGCAACATTCTAACCTGTGTAGAGCGTGTACAAGTTTTCGTTACGATGTTCTAATTTACTGAAATAGAAAGTCTTAAACTGGTTACAGCGTAACACTGGCTTTATGCATTCCACCCATAATGTCCCACGAAGAAGCGTTTCCGTACATGATAATATTAAACCAGAAAATTGTACCTAAAAATGAACAGCTATCTACATAACAATACATGACTCTACAAATAAATCACCTAACAGGATAAATACCACAATATAGTAAGCATATACCATGAAGACAAATCTCACACAAAAATTAAATACGTAATTTACTAAGTTGTATGTATGTAAGAGTAGCCACCACTTTTTGACAGTATCATCTACATCTACAAATAAAAATTTCCTTTTTATAATTAGAAACATAAAAACAATTTAAACCCGTTAATTTTTCAAAAAAACAGAACTAGACTAGATTGATTGACTTATGAGTAAACGAAGCATGTTAAATTTTGAGGATCGAAACACATGAACAAGAATGCATACAAAACAAAATTCCTGTACCATCTGTAGTAGGAACCATTAGATTCAGCAGTCAGCACATTATATAGTTATCTGATAATCAAATTAATGTTACAATGCAATCTCTCACACATTTTGCCCATTCCCACTACAGTTAAAAGGACAAGCCCGCTTACTGACTTGCTTGTCAAGACAAGCCCCTCCACCCGACCGCTCATACACATACAAAAGTGTTTCTGGAAGCTTCGCCTAACTGAAATCGTGTGTACGTTCACACAATTAATACAAAAAATATGAAAATTGCAAAGTTCGTCGAAGCTCCACTAAGTTTATTCTGAAGTTAACCTTCAAACTAATATCTATACTCGTCAACACAATCAATTTCCTGTTTCAATTTAATCAAGCACCAGAGTTTGAACATGACATTTGAAAATTACAAAATAAAATAGTATATATACGCCTAATCCATTATATTCAAAAACTGGTACTCAATAAGTCTTCGCTTCGCTGAGACTATATATACCACGTAATACATCATTTTTAAACAAAAAACTATGAAACGTCTATAGGAATCCACGATTCATCTAACTGTACGTATCTACGTATCCAGCCTTAAAAGCATAAGTCATCACAGGCAGCGGGGCAGCCGTCTGGCTTATCCCAGCAACACTCGTTTGAGTTTGGTGCCATCTTGGAGCTCGTCTTCCTCCGAGGAATCGCTGGTGGTGCAGGCGAAAGCGGGCATGGTGCTGCACTGGGGCGTGCAGAGGTACTGCATCAGGGGCACACGATACTTGCCGCAAAAGTCCACAAACTTCACGTGCTCCACACGGGCTTCAAAATAAACGCCTGGAAATATAGACAGATGAATAAATTTAGAGCACAACGTTCATAAGCGCGGATTTCGTATTTTTGCTCACAAAACTAAACTGCAAAGTCTTTTGTGGCATCCAAGAGGCAAAGTATATAATATAGATTTCTCAGTGCCGGATGGCAACAAAATGGTTTCAAGGAATGCATTCGTTGCAAGAATCACTAATCTAAGAAGAAATGGATCGACTAAACAGTAAACACACAGTATTACCCCATGTAAATAAACTAATAGCAGCCTTGGGCGCCTTGCTTACACTTAACGTAAACTTTTAACAGTAAAAACTGTCAATACCATTCTAATTCTGGAACGTTTCTATAAATCTGTCAACAGAAACTTTTAGAAACTGCACGGCACTACTCAAGCGTTTAATGAATACAATTAACAGCTATCGACTGTAGGGAACGAGCTATTATAGACTTCACAACTGATAAAGTACTAGATTCTGAAATAAAAACAGGTCTTGTTTAAAAAATCTGTTTCGGTTTCGATCCCTCATCTCCACACCCCACACACCTTTGCACTTTGGATTGACACACTGATGAGCAGACTTGACATAATGTATGAGAGTATAGGGCAGGTCGTCAGCACCGAAGGGAATTTTCTTAATTTTCACAATGCGACCGGCCAGTTCTTTCAAGGACGGAGGATCAAAGCTCATGTCTCGCACAAACCGGCCGACCAGGGGATTGGACCGCAAACTTAACTCCTGTAAATTTTGCAAACCAACAATTTCGGGAGGCAGCGTCTAAAAACAAACAGACGTGATTTAGCGAATCTCAGCTCAGCTCCCACACACGAGCAAAGCCCCTGGGAGAATTCGCGATAATGCATAAAGGTAAAGGTGACCAGTGGCGTAGCAAGGGGAGGGCCGGGGCCCCCCTCAGCGGTTTTGCCCCCCTCACCTCAGCGATTTGCCCCCCCTCGGATAAAAAATTTGGGTCACGTAACACACCCTCCCCCCATACATGTAACGGCGTCAAAATTTTGGGGGGGCCTCTCCGCCTACATTTTGGGGACCCTCCCCCCCCCCCCCAGATCGACCAAAAAACCCTAAATTTTGCAAAAGTTTCTGAAAATTTCGCCAAAAAGTGCCATTTTTTCTAAATTTTGCCGGAATTTTGGGGACCCTCCCCCCCAGCTCCTCGAGTTTGGGGGGGTCCCCCATCCCCCCCTCATACATGTATGCCCCCCCCCCTGTAGCCAGACTTCGAAAAATTTTCGGGCAAAAAGGCACGTTGGCCTCTCCCTCAACTTGTCAACTTGATCCTGGCTTCCCTACTGAAGGTGACCCGCGGATAGATAATTATCCTTTGGTGTGTCAGCCCTCGGGTGCGGCGCTCAACTTCTTTACAAAGCTCAGGGGCGTCACTTCTAGAATGACTACATTCACGTAGGGCCAACAAGCTTCTCAAGACATAATGCCCTACATGAACCCAGTTGCTTTCCCACAATTGTGGTCCCCGTTTGCCGAATTCCCAATTCTATATTTTAGATTTAGAAAACACAAAAATAAGGGCATAATATCCGTGTATAAAACAGCGCTAAATTTTTTGGTCTACATCGAGCTTAGCTGGAAGAGTGAAAGTACATAAGTAACTCAATCTGAAATGATTTTGACTTGCACTATAGAACTGCAAAGCACATGGCCGGTATTCATAAAAGTCGGGATAAAAAGCTCGGCTTTTTATCCGTAAGTCTGGCTTGAAAAAGCCGGGATAAAAAGCTAGGCTTATGCGCAAGCTTGGATTTTTATTAGGGATGTTGCGGATGTCACTTTTTTGACATCCGCGGATGCGGATGCGGATGCGGATGTTGACTTCTGACATCCGCGCGGATGCGGATGCGGATCTTTTTAGAATACGTTCTAAACAAGTTATGAGCCAAATTTTTGAAAAAATTTTCACCAAAAATACATAATACACTAAAAATAGCAAGTATGAATGCAAGAATGAAAGTACTAAGGAATGAGGCTTAGATAAAACAGTTTGTATCAAAGTTGTGCATTCATTATATATATCTTCTAAGCCATGCGCCGCCATCAATAGTTTGTTTAAGGGGGTAGTGTCGCGAAAGCAGTTTTGCTCATAGGTTGCAAAAAGAGATCTTTTTGCTTGGAACTTGTACGTTCACTGAGAAACTAGTCCAATGCTATAATGTGTTAAATAAGTACTGCCAGACAGTAGACTACCAATATCTATCAATATCTTGAACCAATCACCGATTGTAAGCCAGACATCACACAATAAGGACATGAAAATTCAAAAAATTCAGCCAGATATCAGATTGGCCAGCTTGTGAAGCACACATAACGTGTCGACGCACAGTTTTTTGCCACAAATAAGAAAAAAGAAAAATGAAGGTTCGATTTTCTTTTGATTTTAAAATAAGCGTCTGAATTTTTCACAATTTATCATTATTACTGTGAGTACTTCACTGTTTACGCACAGTTTCACAGTTCAAACAGGTATTACTCCGTAACCACTAACCACTCAAGCAATTTGCACTCAATTTTGTGTACATAAACTACAACATATGTCCTTTTAGTCTATGTAAACAAACTAAACAAATAAGTTGATAATTGTGACGAAAAAATCGAATGTGAATAGGTTTTTAAAACGTCATTTTTCCGACTTTGCGACCTCATTGCAAACAGTATACTGGATCAATTTTGATGAAACTATGCAAAAATACTTGCCACAACATATATTTTCAAAATATATAAAGAACGATGTCTTGTTTTTTTCTAAAAATGTTTTACAGTTACGCAAAATCGACTGCTTTCGCGACACTACCCCCTTAAAACGCTGTTGGTTAACTTTATGCCAACTCAAAGGCTATCGGCGTGACCCTCTGGTTACTTGATGCTTTTGGTTTTGGTTGGTGTATAATCACTATACGTATTCTGTCTACTCTTTTTAATCTACGAAAACATGCAAGTTAAAAACCAACAATATTGTTTTGACAATTATTGCTTTACAAGTTTGTAGACTATTCTGTCTCAAACATGCAAAACTCAGTTAGAATATGCCCGCAATATCAAATATTTGTGAAGCCTACTTTAGAAAAGAGCGATTTGCAACCAACAATGAGGTGAAAAAGCCTAGAATAAAGTATCAATCCACCGTTTTAAGAGCAAAAATATCGGTATATACATGCACAAAAATCAAAATTACCGTCTGATTTTCTACATTTTCAGTAATTTTTGCCGAATCTGCAACATCCGCACATCCGCATTAAATTTTTGCGGATGCGGATGCGGATGTCAAAAAGTTGCGGATCATCCGCGGATGCGGATGCGGATATCCGCGACATCCCTAATTTTTATCCGAGCTTTTTGTTAAATCCAGGCTTGTTCAAGTCTGGCTTTTTATCCGAGCTTTTTAGTCTTAATGAAAAAATCAATAAAATATGCGTAGAAGCCGGGATTATAATCTGAGCTTGATTTTTATGAATACCATAAGCCCGGCTTTTTATCCCAGCTTTTATAAATACCAAAAAGCCTGGATAAAAAGCCGAACTTGGTTTTATGAATACGAAAAGCCGGGATTTTAAGCCGGGCTTGCTCAAAGCTCGGATAAAAAGCCGAGCTTGCACTTTTATGAATACGGGTGCATAAGTTTGATTTCGAGTCTGAACATACTCTGAGTTTGTTCTTGTGCAAGCTTAATGAGAGCAATCTTTGTAGATGAGCAATTGTGGATGGAATTGTTTCCAGCTGATTCTCACAGAGGACCAATGACTGCAAACTGCGTAGCTGGCCGATGGTGGCCGGAATATCCTTCAGTCGATTGCCACCGAGGTACAAGTGTTCAAGGCTGAAATGGACAATATGATAAACATCCATGACAACAGTATATACTACAAAACAAGCTGGCCGCTTATAAGCAAATCTGACAGACCATTCCTTAACCGGATTAAACGGACTGGATTTATTTTAGTACGAGGTTTGAAAATGGCATATCCGACTGGACTTTTGACTAGATGGACTAAACGAGTTAAAACAATTCCGTTGTCAACGGCTTATTTTTAGTCTAAACCAAACCAATTCCATAGCTACCACTGGACTAAACGGATTCAACCTGCACGTTGAACAATAGCGTGTATAGTTGAGTCCGTTTAGGCGGACTAAAATGTTAGCGCGTCCGTCACGTCCGTTTGATCATTTTCAAGCCGTTTAGTCAGACAATTAACCATCCTTTCCTTAGGTAAAGTAATAAGCCCAGCGTAACTTCATAGGTTGCATTCAACGGCTAAGACATGAATCAGGTCGCTGGAGTAAACAGAACGTTGCGCACTTGTATATTGCTGTAAGTGGGCCTTGCCAAGTTTCAAAATACCAATTCTTATTTTCGTTAGACTGTTGCTGGCAACTTAGACTGACGTTAGACGTTAGACTGGCGCAATTGGTGCTAGCAAAATTTTTTTGGAACACCGAAATAAATCTATTGAAACAAAACAAAAACAAACCTTTGCATATCACCAATTCGACAAGGAAGACCCTGTAATCTGTTGCCGCCCATATAAAGGGCTTTAAGTGAAACAATAGATAGGAGAGGTTGGGGAAATTCTTCGATTTGGTTTCCGCTGACATTCAGTACTTCTAAATGACTGAGGGCGGACATATGTTTGGGAAAAGAAAGGGAATCCAGCAAATTCCCCTTCATCACCAACACTCGCAAAAAAGTCAGCTGAGTCAGGGCTTCAGGCAGTTCGGAAATTTGATTATTACTCAAATCCAAAGCAGACAGATTTGCAAACACAGAAATCTCTTCTGGCAGGTCTAGCAACTGATTGTGATCCAGCAGAAGGGATTTGACACTGGTTGCATTGAAATTGCATGGTTCTGAGCTAATGTAGTGGGAAGGCATCTCGTTCAGTCCCAAATAGGACAAGTCCAAGTCAATCATTTCACCCATTGGGTGGCGCGAATTAGCGGCTGCTTCTGGCGAATACTGGTCACCAAGGCCTTCGTCTAAATCCATTCAATAACGGCCAACACAAGGTGTAGTAAACTGTCATCTAACCATCGAGCACCGACCATTGATTCAGCACGCTCACTGGAACAAAAAACGCAGTGAAAAACTGTTGAACATGGGGAAAACGCAACAATGTTCACTGGTGCAACTAAGGCAGGGGGCGGGGAAATTCAAACTCATACTTTTCAGCGTAAAATCACGTTTTAATAGTTTTCGCATGCGCTGAGTTCATTCTTGGCAGTTTCCAAGCGAAAATATGTTGATTTTCAACTTTTTAAAAAACTTCAAATTACTTGTCGAAAATCTTAATTTTTCGTCATTGGGGCTAAGTCGTCTAAACAAGACCAGCTCGCTCATTATATCAATCTGAAATTTTATGAGCATATATCAACACATAATAACATATTTTATACCCTTTCCTCACAAAAAAACATCATCCCAAGCGCAAAGGCATAAATACGGCTTTATAATAGGGATGGGACCGAAAAAAATTTCACCGAATACCGAATATTCGGTTTTTCATTTTCGGCCGAAAACTGAATACCGAATACCGAATACCGAATAGTTGTCATTTGTCAAGCAAAGTTTTCTCAGATTTTAAAGGTCCAGAAAAATAAAATACTACGTACAGATAAATATATAAATACTATGTATAGTGCCCCGGGATGGAGTGGGACAGTTTTTTGGGGCGAAAAGGAACACCCCCAGTCCCCACCTAAAAATTGCTGAAACATGCAACTTGAGCGTAACAACTAGATACATAATATATAGGCGCAGATTCGATTTAGGCAGTAAATGCAAACTCACAATTTTTCAACGTAGAAACATGTTTTATAGTGGTGCGGGGGAAAAACCCTATTTTCAACTTTTCGGGTCGTCCTGTACTCCTGTGCTCCACATGAATCAGATCCATTAATGGTCGCGGCTGTTATAGCGGCCATCTTTCAGCTAACTGTTGCACTAATAAAATGGATTCTAACTACTCACGTTTCTGAGTAATAGGCCTCGAAACCTCTGGGCTCGAGGCCAGCTGGCCTAAAGTTTTTCTGCTACCCATGAATAAAAAATTTCCGATATATACGTCTCCAACTGACCAAATTCGGTCTAAACATAAAAAATTAGCATTTGTTTCTGGGGGCTGCCGCAATCAGCCCCCAGACCCCTGCAACTTTTATCTTTCATGAAGGCTTGTCCCTTTTCACCCAAGCTGTCTCAGCGTCTTATGCTGGTTTTGGAGTGAAGTGGGACAGTTATATAAACTGCTTGAAACTTCTTTCAGTTTTGACGATTTTTATAAGCATCCATTAAAAATTCACGCAAATATGTGTTGTGTTAAATGCCTCACAAATGCTAATTAGAGGTTATTAGCTAATACATATACAGTTTTCATGTTTTTTGTGTACATCTCAGGTCGAAGTGTAGTGCTAAGGATTAATAAAATGAGTTCTCATTCTAAACGTTGCTTGATTTGGAATTTCCTTGATTTTATAACTATTCGGTATTCGGCCGAAAATTGACTTTTCGGTACCGAATACCGAATACCCGTTTTTCGGCCAAAAACCGAATACCGAATACCGAATACCGAATTTTCGGTACATCCCTACTTTATAATAAATTCGAATGCATCGAATCTTAGTTCAAAACATCCCTAATGCTCAGTGCCAAGCTCACGCCGACGGGCAATTTCAGTTTTAAACTTCAGCTTTATCTATGATTCCACAGTAGCAAATGTCCTTGAAGGGAACTAAGACTAGCCTTTCACGCACCCACAACTGAGTCTAAGCGTGAGCACTAAGCCTCAGCCTAAGCATGAGCTCTGAGTCTAAGCACTAAGCCCAAACCTAAGCCTTAGTCCTAAATTTGAAGAAAAAACCTGCTAAGAAGCGTCAAAAACAACTTTACTGCACTAAAAACCTCAACTAGCTTCATATTTTACAAAATTTCGTAGACATAGCCCGAATTTTGTACTAAATCATACTTGTTTTGTAACGCTTCAATCAGCCTGGTCCTGGTAGCTTCAGAAAAAGTTTGGTAACTTTTCAAAGCCTGTACCGATTTACAAAAGTTTTTCAGTATTTACATAGTAGCTTAGAAGTTGTTCTTTCAATAGTGGCAGCAGATTTTCATGTCATGGAGTATTTTCGCATAAATCCAATTTTGTTGTCGCCCTTTTTAATGAAAATCTGAAGAGAAGTTATTGGTGCGTGTAAGTGCGTGCCCTTTGGGGTGGAATAAGTCGGAAAAACGGCATTTTTCCGACTAGTGATCCGGAGTCCCATTACATCGTCCAAACGTAGGGGGAGTCGAAATTGAACGTTCTTTCGAATAGGCTGAGTTAAAAGTTTGTAGGATGTATATAAGCTTTAGCTGGAAATCAAACTTGGTCCAAAAATTAAACTATACAGGAAATTTCTTGCGCAAAATTGGATTCAGGCAAAATACTGCATAAAATAAAAACCTGCTGCTACCTTTGAAAGACTAACTTTTAAGCCACTAAATAAAGAAAAAATTTTGTAAATCGGTTCAGACTTTGAAAAGTTACAAAATTTTTTTTTGAAGCTACCTACCAGGACCAGGCTGATTGTAGCGTTACAGCACAAGTAAGGTTCAGTACAAATCCCGGGCTATAACAGCAATTTTTTTAAAATACGAAGTTTGTTGGGGTTCTTTAGTGCGGTAAAGTTATTTTTGATGCTTCTTAGCAGGTTTTTTCTTCAATTTAGGCCTCAGACTTATTAGGCTTAAGCTCAGTGCTTAGGCTTAGCGCTTAGGGCTTAGGCTTAGTGTTAAGGCTGAGGCTTAGCATGTGGGTTAGGAAAGGCTAAGTCTTAGGGCCTATTCCTTCACCGGATCAAACGGACTCACTGGACTTATTTTAGTCCGAGGTTTTGGAATGACAAACCGGACTAAACAGACTGAACGACTTAAAATGGGAAATAGTGGACCTATTTTTTGGAGTAGAGCACCTCAAGGGAAGCATTTTTTGTAATAAAACACCTATCCACAAATTTCGATTTTTTGAGCTATGACTCTTGAAAAATGCATTTTCAGTGTTTTTGGAAGTGAACGTAGGCCAAAGTTCGAAGCCAAAAATGGCTATAATCTTTGTTTTTGTATAGTTTTGAGTCCGTTATGAAGGCATCGTCTAGGCTTAGTTGGCAGGATTCTCTAGGCTAAGCTAAGCTGGCAGGACTTTTCTGAAAATTTCGATTTTTTATTGCCTAAGCCTAAGCCTAAGCCTAAGCCTGAACCTAAGCCTAAACCTAAGCCCCTAAGCCTAAGCCCAAGCCCAAGCCTAAATTGAGGCCAAGTTTAAATTTGGTCGGAAATTGGACGTCTCTGGTGAATTTGGCCAACTTTTTGGCAGGAACGGGATCAAGGTGCCGTTGTTTTGATTCCAAAAACATTATTCCGACTCCATTTAAACACGTTTAGAGCGCAAAAAACGCCGGTTTCCGAAAAAAATTACGAAAACGTCCTTCACTCACTGAGGGTTCAGATTTCGGGGGGTTACATCTCAGAAAATCCAAAAAATGAAATGGAGGTCTTGAAGCAAAAATTCTTCCCCCGGGGTGGTCTACTCAAAAAAATAGGTCCACTATTTTCCCAGAAATAGGGGTTCTCTTTAAGCAAAAATGCTTCCCCAAAGGTGCTCTACTCATCACAGGAAAACCAGGAATCTGAATTTTCTGTAAAACTTTTTCGGTTACAGATTTTTCAGATGTTATTTACCCTTTCCATTCAGAGACATTTTACAGACTTTCAGAGGAATTTCAGATAGATTTCAGAGATATTCAGGCAAAATTCAGATAATTTCACCCAGAATTCAGAGACTCTGAAATTTATCTCAAAAAAATATTACTGGTTTTTCAGATAAATTTCAGATACTTTTTACATGAACTTCAGATAAAATTTACCTACTATTTACAGATATAAAAATGTGAATTTTCTCTGAAACTCTTGTAAAAAGTATCTGAAATTTATCTGAAAAGCCAGTAACATTTTTTCAGATATAATTCAGAGTCTCTGAATTCTGGGTGAAATTCTCTGAATTTTCCCTGAATTTCTCTGAAACTGATCTGAAATCCCATTTACCATTAATAAACTCCTACTACGAAGAGGTGAGCGGATCCAGCTACCGAGCCGCTTGAGGTGGCGCTCCTGAAATATGGGTTTTGGAAATTCTTTTGAAAATGCGCAAAAATAACCATACATCGTAAGAACAAAAGTTGTTCAGAAGTGAATTTCCACCAATTTGATGTACATATCACATGAAAAAATTTTGAAAATTTTAGAGCAAATTT
This sequence comes from Trissonchulus sp. WLG1_4, assembly GCA_030248245.1. Taxonomy (NCBI): domain Eukaryota; kingdom Metazoa; phylum Nematoda; class Enoplea; order Enoplida; family Ironidae; genus Trissonchulus; species Trissonchulus sp. WLG1_4. The sequence continues at coordinate 36,345 of JASANF010002131.1, read as the reverse complement.
CAGCAAGAAAAATAGGCCCGCCCGTATTCACATACTAACACTAACGCTTAAACTTAGTGTTTACACTTAGTGTTAGCGCTTATAAGCGCTAAGTGTTATTCACATACTTAGTGTTTATTTAAGCGCTTAGCAAACACTAACGCTTAACTTAGCGTTTCAATTTTGTATTCACATACTTAAAATTTGGGTTAAATGCAGTTGGGGGGGGAAAAATAGTGGACCTATTTTTTTGAGTAGAGCACCTTGGGGGAAGCATTTTTGCTTCAAGAACCCCTATTTCATTTTTTGGATTTTCTGAGATACGACCCCCCGAAATCTGAACCCTCAGTGAGGGACGTTTTCGCAATTTTTTTCCGAAGCTCTTGTTTTTTCCGTTCTAATCCTCCCTAAATGGTGTCAGATTATTGTTTACAATTTTTTAAAACCAAAACAATGGCTCTTTTACCGGGTTCCTGTCGAAAAATTGGCCAAATTCGCCAGAAACGTCCAATTTTTGACCAAATTCAAACTTGGCCTTAATTTAGGCTTGGGCTTAGGCTTAGGCTTAGGGCTTAGGCTTAGTATGGGGCTTAGGCTTAGGCTTAGTATCAGGCTTAGGCTTAGGCTTAGGTTCAGGCTTAGGCTTAGGCTCAGGCTTAGGCAATAAAAAATCGAAATTTTAAGAAAAAATCCTGCCAGCTTAGCCTAGAGAATCCTGCCAACTAAGCCTAGACGATGCCTTAAAACATCATAACGCACTCAAAACTATCCAAAAACAAAGATTATAGCCATTTTTGGCTTCGAACTTTGGCCTACGTTCACTTCCGAAAACACTGAAAATGAAATTTTCAAGGGGTCATAGCTCAGAAAATCCAAATTTGTGGATAGGGGTTCTATTACAAAAAATGCTTCCCTCAAGGTGCTCTACACCAAAAAATAGGTCCACTATTTTTCCCCCCCCAACTGCACTTGATCCTAAAATTTAGTGTTTGGCTTAGAATTAAGCGCTTAAGTTTAGGGACCTCGGGAGCTCCCTAAGCGCTAAGCGCTTAGTTAGTGGATGGTGTGGGGAAGGGGTAGGGAGAGTAAGGGAGGTTTTTGGCCGCCATGGGAAGGAAGGGCATGCAATTTAGGATATATTAGTGACATTTTTCGACCAATGCGATCCATTTTGCTCGTTTAATCGCCAAAAATAAAAAATGCACTTTGTTGTCGAAATTCGTTTTTTTGCATTTTTGTGTAGAGCATCTTAATCGAAGTAATTTTTCTTCAAGAACTTCTATTTGAAAATTTATATTTTTCACGATATGCCCCCTGAAACATGTAGAGCTGATTTTGCATTTTTCAGGAATCCACCTGCTGAAAACATTTTTTACAAACGTATAGTTCGAGAAAAATACATATTATTAATAAGAAACAGTAATTTAAATAAATCTTTAATCGAATTTATAAATACCAAATGGAAATGCCGATAAATAACGAATTCCGGATCCACATCAAGCAGGGAGCGCACTCCAAGCCAAAGCCAAAACTAAGCACAAAAGTTGCTAAACGCTAGTTTAGTATAACACTAATTTTTAAGCGTTTATTTTGTGAATAACAGTTGAGTACAAGTTAAGCGCTAACACTTAGCAAACGCTTAGCGTTAGTATGTGAATAACTCTTAGTATGTGAATACGGGCCGTAGACTTTCATAAAAAAGCCTTCACAAGCCAGTGAATTTACACATACATATGTAACGAATTTGAAAGGATAAAAAACACGAGCAGCTGTGTTTTACTGAAACATACTTAAAAATTTTTGGCGTTTCATTGAGTGTGGTATAATTTTTTTGCAAACTTACGCTATATTTTCTGCATCAGACAGAAATATAGTGCGTGTGAATACCAACGCAAATTTTCGGCCTGCTATTTTAAAAATTTGGCTCAACCAAAAAAGTTAAAATTTGGCACATAAACGCAAATTGTCGCCTTAGAGCGGTCGCAAAATTTGATTTTGAGCAAGTCGATAGTATTTGAAAAGTTTAGTCAAATTTATGTTTTTCAAAAATCGCGATTTCAGTGTTTTCAATGTATCCATCAAATTCATCAAAAATTACATTTTGCGACAGCTCACTTTAAGGTGGCGCTCCTGAAATTTGACTTTTCAAAAAACGGCAATCTTGGGCCAATTTTAGATGCACAATGGCAAGCTGGTGTAAAAGTGTGCTCAAACACAAAAAAGTTGATTGATACAAATTAGCATTCACTATAGAGCAAACGTGAGTGAAATTTCGGCTTGCGATTTGTCTTCACAAGTACCTAGCTTTTGCACAATCAATAGCTCATTTTGCTCGCCCCAACGTGATTGAGCAGTCGAAAAATGTAATTTTTGATGAATTTGATTGATACATTTAAAAACACTGAAATCGCAATTTTTTTAAAACATAAATGTGACTAATTTAGTATCACACTAATTTTGTTTTTAACCTATCTCAGCGAAATTTCAACCGATTTTGACGATTTTGGTATCAATAGAAAGATCTTTCAAAATTCTAGACGTGATTGATTTTCGATTTTTTATTTCTATTTTTGATTTTGCAAAAAATCGATTTTTCAAAAATTAGTTGTGTTTGAACGACTACAAAAAATCCTGCGAGCCAAAATTTGAAAATCGAAAAACTTTCAGGTCTGCATTTATATTTTTTCTTTCATTGGGCAAATTTTCAACTCAATCGCAATCGGCAGCTGGGAACTAGGTCCAAAAAAAGTAAGTCGATTTCGCTACGTAAAAAAAGTAAGGGTTGCCCACACGTTTCACTGTTTTAAAAATTACACCTTTCATAGGACTGCATATTTCTGTTGAAAAAGTTACCAAAAGCCATACTCAATTTTTTAAGAAATTAAATCGAAAACTTCACATTTTCGAAAATTTATCAGCTTTTTCCTGTTGTGCCACTGCACAACAGGTCTTTAATTTTGATTCGGGACAATAAAACTGAGCTTGTGTTCACGTTTTGTCAGTTGGTTTGTGTAACTGGTGCTTCAGTTCAACAGCGCGGAAGTCACATGTTGTTTGCAGTGTTTCCTACGTTAGTTCAGATGGGTTCAGTGTTAAATTACATAGGCAGCGAAAATATCTACTTTATGTGTAATACCATTAGAAATTATGGAACGCAAAAAAAGTGAACGACGGAATCGAACTCCCTGCCAAATGCCAACAGGTTTTAAGTTGAACGCGATACCGTCTAAACCAACCAGCTTTTAAAAGTCTTGGAATAAATGTGTTGTTAACCAATAAAACATTATCGTTGATTTGCGATTGATTGATTTGATTTGAGTTTGAGGATGTGCGTGATCAATCATTATTACTGAACGGAAATTGTGATATTGAACTTTAAAACTTAAATTGCGAATAGAATTCAAAAATATTTTTTACAACAACCTTAACATTAGACGAAAGCTTCAAACTGAGAATCAGATTTTTTGCAGATGGACTGTTGTTAAAGATTTTTATCTTCATAGCCGGAATAGCTCAGTTGGGAGAGCGTTAGACTACAGATCTAATTGTCCTTGGTTCGATCCCGGGTTTCGGTCGCATTTTTTTGAATCAACATTGCTGTTTTTAAAAAATTCATTTGGCCAATTATTGAAGCAATTCTAGTTAACATAAATTATAAATATATTTTTCTTTCCCAGCAGTCGCATTTGTGTTGCTTTTATTGCATTTTGTACCAACCTTCTGTGTCCCTGCCCTGGTTTATATATTTACGCTAAAATTTTACTTACCTACCAAACAATTTAAATCAAAGTTTAAGTGAGTTGCAATATTTTATGCAATATTTTATTTGAAGGCAATAAAAGCCATTTAGGCAGTAGGTACTGGGGTCAGGAAGACTTACCGTATAACGAGATACCGCTGCACAACAGGTTTTAACTGACCGCTGGTCAGTTTACTTGAAAAAGAATGCTTAACGTTTACTGAAACTTTTGCCGCAGATTGGGCTTGTTAGTTTTTTACGCGGCCCTTTCAGGGGTCGCGTATATACTACATTTGGAATCTCAAGTTCTTACGTTAATTTGGGTAGGTCGAACTTCTAGTGTTAATTAACGCTAGAGGGGCAGGTACCTCGCTCTCGCTGTTTTGCCACACATCGCGGAAATAACAATTGGCAAATGCTTTGATCAGCTGCCAACATGTAATGCAAAATATGGGTGGGACTCGAACCACTGCCACTCCTATCTGCAACCAGATGCTCGGCAGATGCACAGCACACGTGCACACTACCATTTGAGCCAACTGGGCTACGAATACTGAGAAATTTCACATAGCTACTGAATAACGCTTTGAATGCAGCAAGAAGCGATGTTCGGAAAAAATGTCCTGCCAACGTGTAAAAGTACGCAGTTTTCCGTTGACAATTAATAACAATGAAATGAATTGCTTGAATTATACTCAACATTACTCAATATCTTCACCTACCTACCACCTACCACACTGTTTTAGTTCAAAACAGTTCGTGATTTGTAATAAACAATTGAAGAATTTACAAGAAACTAAGTTGACGTTTTTGCACCAGTGGTCTCATAGTGTAATGGTTAGCACTCAGGATTTCGAATCCTGTTATCCGACTTCAAATCTCGGTGAGACTTACTTTTTTAAAAAGTTTCATACGATTTTTTGACTCAAGCTTGGTTTCAAATTTTAAAACATGTTCATAATCATAAGTCGCTACTTTTTGCGATTTGAAACACCTTGGAGGTACTCAGAAGAGATTGTGTACAGAAATTGGGATTAAAATTTTTTTTATCCACAAAATATGGCCGCGTTTTATATTTTCTTTGGAATATTGACACTCTGGACTCACATTGTAACCACTTTTTACTCAGCAGAAGAGCTTGTACATTTTTGCTTTGCTATTTTCACGGCTAAATAACTCAGCAAGGCTTCAACGTATGCTTATAATTAATACATCAATTTAAAGCTGAGAAAACTCAAATTTTAGTGATATGAGTAATCATTTTTATATTGAACCAAAAAAGTTTTTACTACGGCTACAAATTTGATAAAAAATTTTGAAAATTTTTTTATCACAATGTGCACATCAAATGACAACTCTTTTCATTTTGAACAACTTTCCTTCGAGACCATATGATCAAAAATGTCGCTGGAAAAAAATAAACGCCAAAGTTGGCTCCCCTGAGTGCCACCTTAAGACGTGAAGTGCTAAACTCAGCCCACCAAGGCCACCCAGGGACGGTTCGAATAAAACGGCAGCTCAGAAAAACTTAGTGGTGGCCCAAAATAAACAGTGAAATTGAACACGTCGTCCGGCATTGTGTTACTTGCCAACGTAGTGATAAGTCATGCCCGCCCGTTAATAAGGAATCACAAAGCCTCCCAAAGCCATCGAGACCTTGGGAAAGGGTTGCCATTGATATCACTGGGCCATTTTTTACTGCACCAGAATCCCAAAAATTTGTTGTGGTGCAACTAGATCATTTTTCTAATTATCCAGAATATAGTACTTTCAATAAAACAACAACTGGTGCCATCATCGACTGGCTTGAAGATGTGTTTGCTTGATACGGTTACCCGTTCAGTCTGTTGTCCAACAATGGCCCACAGTTTAAAAGTAAAGAAATTGACCAATACCTTACTTCTTAAGGCATCAAGCCCTTCTTTTCACCTGTATACAACCAACAAACAAACGGGCAGATAGAAGTTTTAAATCGATATTTAAAGTAAGGATGCCAAACTTTTCAAGCAGGAGGGAAATGGAAAAATGAGCTGCAAAACTTAATTAGTGCTTATCGTGCAACTCCTTTGAACGAAAACAAGCTTAGTCCTGCCAAATTACTGCATGGCTGGAAATTGAGACTAGCTTTTGAGCCAGCGCGCAACCAGCCTGTTCGACGTCAACCAAAAGAAGCCGAACCTATGGCGCATGGTGTGAACGTGCAACCTCTGCGAAATGGTGGACCCTTTCTGCGAGGTCATCGTGTGTTGGTAAAACGGCCTGCAAACCAAGTGTTGAAAGGTCATTCGCCATGGTCCAAACCGCTCCGGGTTGAGAAAGCGTTGGGAAATTGGACTTACCTCCTCTCAGACGGACAAGTTTGGAATGCCCGCAAAATACGTCACTACTTTGCCCCCGGCGAAGAAGAAAATGAATACAACATTCGCCAACCCACGGAGCGTACTTTGCCGCCAGCCGTTGCCCGTTAGACACTCTAGCCAACCAAAAAAAGCTGTACAACGATATAGCCCATAAACACTTCTCCGAAGAAGAGGGGTGATGATGTGTAAATGAAACTAATATTAAGAAGTGATGTGAATCGAAGTAATTGTACCTCTATTGTATATATGTAGTGGTTGGATTTTGGATATATAAATACTCGTGTCGGATCAGTTAGAAGTTCATGTAATCTTAAGTGAAAACACAACAGGATTTGACATGTACGCTTAACGTTAGCGTGCATAGTTAGGTCCGTTTAGTCCGATCCGATAAAAAGCAGCGCGCTAAAAGTTAAGTCCGTTTAATCAGGTGGTTTTGGAATGGCAAGTTTAAGCTTATTTTTAAACCGTTTAGTCCGATTATAATTAACCCTTTAATCCGGTAATAAAGGAATAGGCCCTTAGTTGCTTACATCAAATAAAAAGACACTTGTTGCTGTAGAATGATAAATAATGCTGCACTTTTAAACCGAAATTGACTGTCGGTGCCAGCTTGATGCTGAGCATAAGTGACGTTTCAAATCGTATTTATGGTATTCAAATTCATTAAAAATCACTCCTTGTGCCTCATAATGAGTTTTTTTGGAAAATGTGATTAATTACACAAAAACAAACAAAAATTCTGGATATGTAAGCTCAGTTTAACTATGTTTATTTCGCCTACATTTTTGTTCCTACTAGAGTAGGAACATTTGTTATAGGATTTTGCTCCTATAACAGAAAACTTGTGTGACATGAAACGTATAGCCTATGATTTGCGTGTAAACCTAGCCTACGCAAACCCACTCCTTTTTTTCTTGAAAAAGAGGACCATGCAATTTTTAGTTAAAGTTTAAACTTTAAAATCAATTTTTATTAAGTCAAACTTCTAAGCAATGCTTGACTAAATTATTTTTAAATAAAACTAGTTCACGTTCAACTTTAGCAATGCTGAAAAACTTGCTAAAGTTGCATTTGTGTTTTCTTCTACAGGCCCCCCTCTTTAGTTAATTTAATCTGATATCAGCCTGCAGTGTAACATCTAATTTGCGTACCGCTGTGCGGGCTTGTCTACATTTTATAACGTTAGTACAGTACAACAGTGAAACAAATCGGCACCGAAATGTTTCAACAGCACTATATAATGCGCGGTTGAAACTATCAAGTTATCGCCTCTAAGCAGAAATGCTCAGATCAAAGTGGAGTGCCGTGCGAGCTTGCTTCATGCCTACAGCGGTGTGATCGTTCAGCCGGCGAAAATGTAAGCAATCAAGCAACCAGCAAACAAAGCATACCTAAGTTTGCTGCTCGATCGATTGTTTTCCAATCTTACTGGTTGAACGGCAGTTCGACAGTAAGAAGCTGCTGTAAATTGTTGCACACTCCATCATAACATAAATATCAAGACGATGTATTTTACGGTTTCTTAAAGTTATGTTAATTTACAAAAATATGATAACTACAACAGCTACGTGCTTGCGGCACAGTCACATCTTCAAAGTTACTAAAATACACTTTGCTGGGCTTAGGGGTGGTGGCTTTGACAGCTTTTTTAATGCTAAAAACAATATTATTTTGAATGTGTTACATTAAGCTAGTAAGCCTAGTAAGCAACAAGATCAACAATTTTCTGTAAACCCTTTTCCGGACAATATTATTAAATTTGGTTAACTCTGGAAGGAACCCTGTCCCTTTTAGGGGCAACTTGTTTTATAATTTTATTTTTCTGTATTTTATAGTTGGAAAAATTAAGACTTTTGGTATAAATTGGCTAAATACGTTGCAAACAAAGCTGTATTAAATATAATATTATGTGTTACTTTATGACAAACAAGCTTTAGACTGATATTACGACTGTATTGGTCATAATTTTGACAATTAGCAAAAAGGTCATAAAATTCAATTTTTTCGAAAAGGTGTAAATCAACTTTTTTTGCTAAGAAAGTGCTAAATATAAATTCAGCGCACGCGAAAACCTATTAAACCGTGTTTTTGCATTGAAAACATGAGTTTGAATTCCCACCGCCTCAGTTGCGCCCTTTAGTCTGACCAGGTTCACTCACGTTCACAAACTTATGAATAATAACTAAGCTAGGTAAATACTAACTCATATAATACTTATTACTCATAATATAATATAATACTAGCAATATAATACTAATAAGCAATCAGAGATTTAGCACGAACTGTACTGTATCAAACTGGATTAATGTATGAGGGAGGACATGGGGGGAGCCTCCAAAATTGAGGGACCGGCGGGGGAGGTTCCCCAGAAATGGCACTTTTTTTGTAGAAATTTTACAAATTTAAAAAAACTTTTACAGCACACCCGACTTTGATACTCTTTGCTAGTTTCGTTTAGTCAGCATGTCCTCGGGCTAGCCCCGAACAGGAAAACAAAAATTTGGCGTATTTTTGCTTGACCAGGTGGCGAGGGTAGGGTCCATAAAATGTGGCTCAGGAAAAAATATCAGTACAAAAAAGTACAAAAAGTTACAAAAAAAGTACAAAAAATTTTGTACCTTTTTTGTACTATTTTTGTACTTTTTCTGTACTTTGCGTGGCAAGTTTGTACTTTTTTTGTACTTTTTTGTACATTTTTTGTACTGTTTTGTACGTTTTTTGTACTTTTTTGTACATTTTTTATAAATTTTTGTGCTGCTTAGTGCAGGTTTGTACTTTATTTGTACTATTTTTGTACTTTTTTTGTATTCTCCATTCAAAAATGTTTTGTACTATTTTTGTACTTTTATTTTTTGTTCTAAGGCTAAATTTTCTTTGAGAATTTGCTAGTAAATTAATTAAATAGACCTTAAAGGCGTGAAAAAGACGTTAAAATTTTCGATGATTTATGTACGTTTTTTGTACTATTTTTGACTTTTTTGTTCTATTTTTGTACTTTATTTGTACTTATTTTGTCCTCTTGTTATTAAGATCAGACATCATTCTGACTTTTTCTCAAATATGCCCCGCTCCGTTGGCATACTTGTAGGCATAATTTTACACGGGTTGCAAATCACATTCATACACTCACAGCTCGGAGCTTGGAGATGCGCCGAATAGGAAACTTCACTGAATACCAAATATCCAGAGTGGTCGGATCTGGTGATGAGTAGCCGAGCTGGTGTGAGCGAAGTGGAAAAGAAAGAAACAATGGCTGAGTTTAATGCTTTATTGTTCTAAATGTTGTTTTACGAGCTTTTTACTAAAATTTTTCTGACTTTTTCAGTTTTTAAAAATAAAGAAAATTGTACTTGTGGGCTATTAATCCCTGATATGGCTTTAGTACTTACTAGACCTAGAATAACACATTACATTAATTTATCTGCTTAAGATTAACATGTATATGTGTAATCTGAACGTGCTTGATTTGAACTGTTTAAGAACCTAGAATAACATACAGATAAGATATTGTACTCTGTATACCAGTGAGTAAAATAAAACTAGTGGACCAACAAATCCTATAGAATAAAAAAGTCAGTACAAAAAGTTTGACGTCTTCACTACCTCTTTGTTGTGCGGGCGAAACGGGTGCTGTATGCGAGAGAGCGCAGCTCAGCTGCCACACTGCTGTAGTCATAGGATGGTGAACATGCGCTGGTTTATAGGTCCAGTGGTTCGTGCGCTGGTTTATAGGTCCCGCTGGTTTATGTGGTTGCGTGTGGTTTGAGTTGCTGCTGTGTTTGTGTATGAATGTGTGTGGGAGGGGGGTGGGCGGGAGGCCGTCGCGTTTGGCCCAAAACACCAAATAAGTTCTGAATATACTGTAGTGCTGTCTCTTTACTGTGTTGGACTAAATTTTATGTACTTTAACTTTGTATAAGTTACAAAATAGCAAATTTTAAATTTTTATTCAGAAATATTAAACTGACTTCTGATTTTAATTAAATTAAACAACAACAACAAGGTTTTGAAAAGTTTATACTGCAGGTCAGAAACTCTTACCGGTCATGCAGTCTTACGTGTGACAACAATTACATGTTCAATTATAACGTTAGTGAGAGTAAAGACGAAAGTTAGTGAGAGTAAACACAAACACAATCAAAGCAGCAGTTTTTACTACGACTGCCGATACAAAGGCTGCTTCTAGGACGACTGCTGCCGCTACGACTGCCGCAATTTCGACTGCTAATACTACAACAACTGCGACTACTTCTACGACAACTGCTACTACAAAAAGACCGATGTTACGACGACTGCTCCCACTATGATTGCTACAACTACGTCTGCTAATACTACAACAACTGCGTCTACGACTGCTTATAAGACAACTGCTGCTACAGAGACTGACTGCTGTTACGACTGATGCCACCACGATTGCTGCGACTACGACTCCTATTACTACAACTGCGACTACGAGTGCTATTACGACTGCTAATACCACAACAGCGGTGCGACTGGTGCTATAATTACTGCTGCTATTACAACTGCAACTACAAATGCGGCTTCAACTCCAGCAACTACAACTTCGACAAGGACACGAGTATCACATACAGCTCCAACTACAATAGCGACTGCAAGTACAACTCCGACAAGAACACCAGCAGCATATGCACGACCAACTATAACAACAACATCGTCGACAACATCACCAGCAGCACATACAGCCTCGACTACAACAGCAACTTCAGATACAAGTCTCACCACAACACCGGCAACACATACAGGACCAACCGCAACTACAACTCTCATCACAACACCAGCAGTACATACAGCTCAGACTACAACAGCAACTACAACTAAAACTTTGACCACAACAGCAGCAAAACGTACAGGACTAACTACGACAGCAATTACAACTAGAATACCCATTACAACGTCAGCAGTTTATACAGCTCCAACTGAAGCTCCATTTACAATTCCAACAACAACAACACCAGCAATACATACAGCTACAACTAACTACAACTACACCTCCAACCACAACAGCAGCAACAATTACAGAGCCAACTACAACAACAACTACAACTACGACTACAGAAACCCGCTACACATACTAGATCAAATTAGACTCAAACATCTACGTGAGACTCTTGCGTCTGTACCCTCGGATCGGAGCATCTGAGGTCAAGGTCTCACAACTTGCCCTAATTTAGACTAAACATTCATACACCATAACATAATAGCTACCAATAGGATATACTCTTGTTTTGGAGAATGGTTCGTAGCCTTACTATTCTTCAACACAAGAAAGAAGCGAATCTGAACATAGCTGTGTTCGACCGCTTTCTGGGGCGTAATAAACACAAATATCCAGCAATTCATATGCTGTTGACATAATGGAGAATAATTTGGATGAGTCAGTAAAAAGATATCGAATGTGAACATTATGAACTCTTGATATGAATGATAGGTTAAAAATGTCTTAATAAACTATTAACAGTATTCTGATATTTTTGATCTAAAATTGATATACCTAACTTTTTATTGTTTGCGAAAGTATCATTTGATGTGAGATTTTGCTATTTATATCTTGGCGCTAAAATTGATTGCTGGTGGTGCAGTACTGCAGTGCAGACTGCGTACCTGGTTGTGGTTATGATTCAAATTTCAATGAAGTTTCACATAAATAAAATTCACAATGAAAAACAACAATTGGTTTTTAGTGACTTATATAGGCCGTGCCAAAGCCAGAATAGTAAACATGCGTGAAACTACATTTTTACGCGGCGGCCTCAGCCGCCGCGTATATACTATAGGGCAAACGTTTTATATGTTTGCACGTAGCTTGCCTGTGACACTGTTGGCAGGTCACGAAAACACACAATTTGTGTGTGCGTGTGTGTCAAAAAGAGTACGTATCTACCGACATGCGTTTGGTTGTTTGCCTGTTTGTCTGATGCTGGTCATTTTTTGCGCACAGCTCGTTTAATCACCTGATTGCATTGTGTACAACCGCAGTTTGTTGTGTAGATCACATTTCACATCACATTTCGAAAGACTGACTGAGAAAATAAAGAATTGAAATTGACAGACTAAATCGTTCCCACAGAAAGAGTTTGCAAACCGAAAGAGTTGGAAACTGAAAGTCTATGATGCTTACTGAAACACTCAATGCGTTTCTTAGTTAATAGTCACATGCGTCGAGCTACATACATTGCTCTTTTTTTGCTGGACCACATTTCACAACGATTCCTTTTTATCCATGCTTTTGTTTGGAGCTGTGCAAATGATGTGTACCACTGGGCACTGGCTGGACTTAGAATGTCCGAACAGTAACTTGCTTTAGCAGGCAGAAAATTAGCTCCAGTTTCTGAATGTGGCGAAGTATCTTTTGATGTGCCATTTTCAAAGCTGACTGTACATAGCCTCTAGGCAAAATAATTGGATGGACTAAATTTAATTAATTAAAATTTAATTGAAAGTTTTTCTGATGGTAACGTTATCAACCACTATTCCGACGTTATTGGCTTGTATTAAGAATGGCAGTCGACACGCTTAGTCAAAAATGTTGGTTGTGCAAAATTTTGAAGCCGCGTTTTATATTCGAAGAATATCCTCAGCACAACAAGCATGTCGCAATGAACTCTATTTAAAATTAATTTAACTCTACTCACAAAACGTGCTTGTTTACAGGTCATGTGTATTACACAAACAATGCGAATACCTATTTGCTACTTTCTTGTTCTTGTTTTTTATTTCTTTGAAACTGTTATGTCATTTAATTTCTAGAGTACGTACTATTTTTATTCATTTTCGTAATGTCTTTGTTGCATGTTGACGTTCGTGTAATTCGTTGTTGTTGAGTGAAAGTATCATGATGAGTTCCAGAAGGCTCGAATATCGAATGGAACATATAGGTGTGCGGCAGGCGCTTTCCACAGTATTTCAAAAGCAAGCGCACCAGTTCATGGCGGAATGTTCTATTTGTTGAACAGTAAATTATGAAGTTGACAATTTTTCCGGTTGGAACTAGCAACGCATTCGAATAGGTTGCCAAAACTGCTTCAAAGTTAGTTGTACCTGCTGTCCGACCCTGAGAAAACCAATATATCGTTAGCAGCCCCGAAGGCATATTAAAAATTACAAACGACGTTATGACAACTACAACCATTCGGGTTACCTAAAAAAATAAAATTTGAATATATGGTCAGGGCACATACAATAAATAAGTGTAAGGTTATGTCTAGCAAGTATGAATAGAAAAATTACATTGATTACAAAAATTATATCCAAAGTTGTATGATAGTGCGAAATTATAACTGGCTCATACATGCAAGTTGGAGTTGTTAATTTTCACGTAAAGGCCTATTCACACGAGGGCGCATGAGCGAGCGGTCAGATATGTTAACCTGAGGCAAGCCTCCCAGCCACACTAATACCATTTTACACTACTAATCTAGTAATTTTTGAGGTTTCGCAGCTGGAACCTGAGATGTTAAAAATTTTTTCGGTTTCTTTCTTTTTAGGTATTTTTCGTGCCCTTGTCCATAAAAATATTATAAACTTTTTCTTTGTTTTGACTGCAAGGCTTCTTTTTCTTGTTTTTTTTATAATCCTTAAATATACTATTATACTACTATTACGATACGTTGCGTTTACAATGAAACAAAACTAAACCTACTGATCATAATTGTAACACAAGCTCAGTATTATTGTCCAGAATACAAATTAATGAGATTTGCTTGTCACAATAAAAAAAATGTGGATAGACTTTTGCAAAAAAGGTTGCGAATATACAATATTTACCTTGTAATCATTGCTTTGACAAGATTTTCGTCCTTCAGAAAGAGACTTAGCAATTTTTCGACTACTGTTGAGTGTTCGAACAAGCAATAGGTTAGAGATTATTAATACTATTAAAGGAATAAGGATCATGAAAACACTGGCCAACATTTGAAACGTTTGAACATAGGCGCGAATGGACGGTATTGATAAATCTTGCCATCGGTAGGTACTTTTGAACTTTAAGAAATCGGACGAAGAAGAGCAAATCTAAAACAATACTACTAAATAATTGCTAATTAATGATTAATAACGTTTTCCCATTGGTGCATTAAATTGTTATCGTTTTAAACATGAAAGTAAATAACTACATAAATACGATTATACTAAATACCTACAAAAACTTGTGAATACTTGCACGCATAAATAAAATTAAATAGAAAAAAATAGCACGATTGATGATCGTTGCTGACAATTCATAATAATGAATTAATTCTACAAGCGTCTTATTGGTTACAAATGCAACTGACTTCGTAAATCAAGTTCAATCCTCCAAATTCAGCCATACAGGGTAAGGCAAATCATCAAGAATGTTTAAAAACTTTTTCAAAAGAGTTTGAAATGAAACGATAAGGAAATGCACTCGAAACTTGAACCGAAGTGGGAGTATGTCATGGACTTTCTAGTAATAACCTGACCCATTTTTTATTTTTATGTGCTTAATTTAACCAGATATATATTAAGCATTACTTATGTAACTTCATTCTATACAGAGAACACTATTTCATGTGTAGCCCAAAGTCTTTACATAAATTTGTGTGTACATAAATTTGTGTAGAAAATTATCAATTGAATCCACGCTTGAATTTAAATATTAAATTTAATTTTTGAAAAATTTGGGACCTGTAACATTCTTTAAAAAACTAAATGTCACAATAGGGCTAACGCGTAAGGCTTTATGTGGCACATAATAACTCTTCGTAGTTTTTTTTTGCCACCTCAATGGCGGCAGGACTTTATATTGCTTTTGTGTTATATACTTACATGGTGAGCATTGTTCTTACAGTTATAAAGTTATAAAGTAAGCATAGGCTTTCGTTAAAATTGGAATAGAAGTTGAGATGGTTTGACTTGCTTTGATGAGTCGTTTTAGCCGAAAAGCGCCGGAGACGGTACTTATTCATTCTATTCATTGTTCTGTTGTTTTATTTTAATATACCACTTCAAAAGTTAAAGTATCTACGAACTCCAAGAACTAATCGAATAATAATAAATTAAATTGAATAATTAATGTGTTGTAATTTTATCTTGTGGACCTACCCCCCTCATTTTCAAAAGCGGCATTGCATAAGTGTGAAGTAAAATAGGTCTGTTAGAGCATTTAAAGGGATTTATGACAACTAAGCATTGGCCCAGTAGCTCAACGAGAGGGATGGCTCAAATCCCTCTTGCAATGCAGATGCTGTCTTTATGCCAGTAAGAATCCTCGAATCCTGGCGAAACCATGCCGAACTACTGTTGGATAACACAGTCACATAGTCACACGACTGAGTTCAGTAGAAGTCGGTCGGGTCGGGTCGGGTCGGGTTATGAAATCTCGACCCGTTGCGAACTCTAGTTGAAATTAGGGCCTTCCTGGACTCTGCCACGGCGCCTGCAGGAACGGGTCATTGCTAAGAATAGAGGGTGCTTTACCGAGAATAAAGGGTCTTTCACCAAAAATGGAGGCTTTTTTGCTTAGAATATATGGTCCGATGCTTAGAACAGAGGCACTTGTGCTAAAATATTGTAACCTATTGTGATATAACCTATTGTGCTGAAATAGAGGGCTTTCTGAGATAAAAGTTGAAAAGTTTTTGGTTCACCGAACCCTAGACGAAAAAAGAATGGCCTGCCACAGTGATAATTTAAAGAGGGGTGTTCTACCGTAAATCAAGACAACCCAAGCAGTAGAAGTTTCTAGGTACTTTCTACTGCGCTGAAATGAGTAAAATAGACGCTTTTCTTTTAAACTATTTATTCATTCAAGTGTAAGTGATTACATCAGATTAATCAATTCATTAATAGACCCTTGTAAGGCTCTGCAGCATGGCACACGGCATTGTACACAGAAGTGACAATATAGTAATTAAAATTACACATCATCAGTTTTTGAGTATATATATCCTTCTGACTTCTGATTTGCTCTATGGTAAAAATGTTCGATTAAATCTTACAATTGGTGACCCTGGTATTGCGGACTCCGGCTAAAATGCATTTCTACGCATTAATAACATTCTCATGCATCTGGATTGGCCTAGCAAAGTCTGCCTACCCTGCAAGTAATTACAGTGGAATAGAAGGTAACTCTAAAGCCACCTGGTTCAAAGTAGCGTTGATTGCCTGCAGCATAGAGTGCAGCCGCCCGTATATTGTTACTGTATATGGATGTGCAGCCGCCCGTTACTGTATATGGATTCAATTTTCTATCGGCGTCGTGTTCGGGCCAGAGCTTTTGGCACTGGCCTATTTCTCGGCACTTTGTCTGCTCGACATGCTGCTCAACTCCGAGTTTTGCTTCTAATTGCCGGAATCGAACCCAATCCTGGTCCGATTTCTCCCAAAACTCTCGGCAAAGCAGAGCTGGAAGCTGTTTTAACATTGCTAAATGAAGATGATCTGAACTTTCAAATGCCAACAACCAAGTCAAGCATGCTCTCTGCTCTGGGCAATGAAAACGAACGCGCAGTCACCATGGCTATAAAGTTGATTAAAACGCCTTCGCAATCCACTGTAACAACTGTTGCTGATCCTGCCGGTAAAACAGTAAAACTGCCCGAATTTTATGAAAAAGACACCAGAATTTGGTTTGATCAAATCGAACAGTTGCTCAGCGGATCAAGCGAATCCGTTTGCAAGAACAGTTTGCTCCGAGTCCTACCTACTCACATTATTTTTGAAAGTGGCGCCAAGGTAACAGATGATTTTAGTGTTATCAAAAATAACATTATTTCTTATTTTGATGACAGCGAGGATCGTCGGCTGCGAAAATTTCTTCAAGACCAGCATTTGGGTGATCGAAAGCCATCTGCTGTCTTGCGTCAATTACAAAGACTTGCGCCGAACAATGACAGTCTGGTCAAACTACGATTTCTGGAAATACTTCCAGAATCACTTCGCGTAGTTTTGGCCTCCCTGGATGATTTACCGATTGACAAACTTGCTGACACAGCGGACAAAATGATGGAACAAATTCCATCTAACAACATTCAGGCTGTGGCCGAGAGCAAAGACAAAGATTCCGAGTGGAAACAATTTATCACGACCAAAATTACTGAGTTGTCGTGTCGCAAACAGTAGCAGCCATATCTTTGAATCAAAGCAAACAACGTGCACGTTCACCGCTTAAAAGACAATTTGCACGGGAGCGTTCACGGTCCCGATCGTTCAACCCGGCAGGGCGATTTTGCTTCTATCACTTCCGCTTTGGCACCAAAGCACAAAAATGCTCACCTCCATGTCAATGGAGTACCACGTCGACGTCGGGAAACGGCGACCCTCTGTCGATAGTGCGGCAGTCGATGGAGCGCAACGAATAAATTCAATTTTTGTAGCCGCGTCTACTGTCGGACAATTTCTAGCCGACAGTGGTAGTGACTGTAGTATCTTACCACTTTCTTTCGCTGATGCTACATTAACTAATCACAGTACTGTTACCCTTAAAGCTGCTAATGGCTCTCATATTTTAACCAAAGGCTATAAAACACTTACATTTCATGTGCCCCAATTAAATCAATATTTCACTTGGAATTTTGTAGTGGCTGATGTCACTCAACCCATACTAGGTCTTGATTTTTTGAAACATTATAACCTTGCAATTGACTGTCGTAGTGGTAATCTTTTTACTACTCCGACAACAAAAGCTCGCGCCTAACCGGGCAATCGGGGGAGACTAAAACTGTATTCTCGAACTTTTCTGTCTCATGCTCGCAACTGGACTCTATAAACAAACTTCGCCATGAGTTTAGGCAACTTTTTAAGCCTATGACAGCTTTTGAACCTGTACGACATCCAGTCGAGCATCGAATTTTGACCACGGGGCAGCCTTGTTTTACGCGTCCGCGTCGTTTATTTGGGGAAAAATTAGAAACTGCTAAGGAAGTTTTCCGTAAGCTCGAAGAGCAGGGAGTAGTGTATCGGGGAGAGTCACCCTATGCGTCTGCACTGCACATGGCTCTTAAACGGGATCGAAGGACAAATGGAGACCATGTGGAGATTTTAGAGCGCTAAATTTGCTCACAGTCCCCGACCGTTATCCCATGCCTAACATCACAGATATGACTAATGACCTAAATGGCTGTACTGTATTCTCTAAACTTGACCTTGTTTCCGCCTTCCACCAAATACCGATGGCGGCGGCGGATCAACACAAAACTGCTGTTACTACGCCATTTGGCTTATTTAGTTTTCGGCGCATGCCATTTGGATTGCGGAACGCTTCGCAAACGTTCCAACGATTGTTGGACATACCGTTGCAGGGTTTACCTTTCGCAAAAGCGTATGTAGATGATATACTAATTGCTAGTAGAAACGAAAAAGAGCACTTATTACATTTACGCCAAGTTTTTTAAAAACTGGATCGATTTGGCCTACGACTGCGACCAGACAAGTTAAGGCGATCAAAGGTTATGAACTACTGCAACAGTAAAAGGTCTTAAGCGGTTTCTGGGGATGGCAGGCTTCTATCATCGATTCGTGCCGAAATTTTCGGATATAGCAGCACCATTAACCGATCTCACTCGATCCCAAGATATTACCACTAAACAAGAACTGAACTGGATAATAGAAGCCAAGCAATCATTTTCAAAGCTCAAAGATGCTTTAATGAATCATATTCTGCTCTCCTTTCCTGACCCTGTTGCCAGTTTGGAACTAACAACGGATGCGTCTGGAACTGCAGCTGGCGCAGTGCGTCATCAACTGGTAAACGGCATAAGACAACCGCTTGCTTTTTTTTCTAGAAAATTCACAATCACTGAGTCAAAAAAATCAAAAAGTACAAAGAGCAAGACTGTAACATTCCTAAATAAGCCGTCACTCCATTTCTACTGATTTGATTGTCACTCCGTGACTTCCCAGGGGGGTCATGTAAGGCTCTGCAGCATGGCACACGGCATTGTACACAGAAGTGACAATATAGTAATTAAAACTACACATCATCAGTTTTTGAGTATATAATATTATATCCTTCTGACTTCTGATTTGCTCTGTAGTAAAAATGTTCGATTAAATCTTACACCCTTATTAGTAAAATTAATGTTATGGTAATGGCCAAGCCATCGGTTAAAATTATAGGAAGTGCTCGGCTCAAGCTAAGTGTCAATTTTAATTAAAATTAAGGTAAGCCAAAAGTGAATAACTTTTTATTAATAATTTTAATTTTTAATTTAATTTTACGTTTTATTAATAATTTTTTACAAATAACTTTAAAATTCTGCTTAAGCCTGTTTAATTATGAGTTAAGATTTGTTACAGTAGTTAGGTATTTTAACTGTTAAAGTCAAAGTCCTAACTGTTTTAATTTTCGCAATTAAAATTAAATTTTAGTTTTTGCATGCTTCTAAATTTTGGCTTTTGGCTCAACTTTTAGTGGCATCAGCGCCCTTATTATGTTTTGTTTTTGGATAACAATTGTTTAGAATCATTGTGTTTAGTAATTTACTTTTGCTCAAAAATTTAGTTTTACCCAGCATACCGATGAACGAAACGCGAGATGAACTGATTGATAGGAAACGTCATTTCCAGCCTCAAGTTAATGTGATTACAGTTCAAGTTTCATTACACAAAGTAACATTTGGCGGAATCATTGGCGGATTTTATCGCCAGCTTTTGTTCACAGACTCAGTTTTGCAACTTTAATGATGCTCTAGGAGACCGGCTAGTTTGCAATATATATGTTTCAAAACGTCATTTTTTCAATTTTGCAAATTCACTGCAAACTGTATGTTGGACCATTTCGCTGAAACTTATCAAAATTATTATTTGCCTTAACATATACTTTGAAAGATATAGAAAGAACAGTTTCAAACATTTTACTGAACAAGTTTTACTGCAAAGCAAAGTCGATTGCTTTCGCGACACTGCACCCTTACTTACCGGCACGGTGACAACTTCCCGTATGAATAGGTTGTGTATTATGATTAAAACAGATAGGCAACAGATAGCGGAAATGCAGCATCGAATTCTTTGGCTGGTTAGCAATATTCTAGACTTCAATGGAAATAAAACGGCAATTAAGCGTTCAATGGTTAGTTCAACAGACAACCTGAAATAGTTTGCATCAGTCAATTTCTGGTAGGGTCGAAGAACCCGCGGATGACCTCAAAAATAAATTTCACGAATGCTTGCACATTTTGTTAGTTAGCTGAAGGCCGGTTCACACGAGGAATCTGCAGGCGATTTTTAGACAAGCAACTACCAGGCAAAGGCAACACGCAAGCAACGCGTGTTGCTTGAAAATCGCCTCGTGTGAACGATTTCCAGGTACCCTTATTTTAATAATTAATATTAATATTAAAAGTCTGTATTTAAAATACTTTTAATATTAATAATTTTATTAATATTAAATTATAATTTGTGAATTTTATTTATATTAATATTAAATTAAAAATATTTCAGGAATTGTATTTAGATTAATATTAAATTAAAAATGAATTGCAAACTTTATTTATATTAATATTACATTAAAAATATTTTACGAATTGTATTTATATTAATATTAACATTAAAAATAAGTTCCATTACTAAAATAACGGTATTTCCAGGCAACCAATATTTTTCAGTCGTGGCGTGCGCGACTTTTTCAGGCAATGTGCAGGCAACAGCCAATCAGATGTTAGCAAGAGTACATAATAGCTTCTCACTCTATATAGAAGAAGAGTGAGACACTTTCCAGCCTGCCTGTGTTCTAGCACAGGCAGATGCGCTGGTCGTTTTCAGGCTACATGTTGACATTCTATGCAACATGTGACTGGCCAATCAGCGCGTAGATTCCCTGCGTAACACACTTTAGTACATAATCGCTGATGCGCGGATAAGCATTAAGATAGGGATAAAAGCTTAATAACTCATTATTTATTCATAGTCTGCTTGCAAAAACATTAAAAAAGGTTTGCAAATACCTCTAGGGATATTTTGGCAAACTTTCAGGGAAATTGATTGAGAAACTTTTGAGATATAAACTTTTCTGAATTTCTTCAAGGTTTCTCAATCAATTTCGCTGAAAGTTTGCCAAAATATCCCCCAAAGGTATTTGCAAACCTTTTTTAATGTTCTTAAAAGCAGACTATGAATAAATAATGAGTTATTAAGCTTTATCCCTATCCCGGTTTATGATTGGAGCACGTGCACAGGCGTCTGCCAATCAGAGAATAGAAGCTTCTCACTCTATATAGAAGATTTAGATTTAGATACAGCGCTGATTGGCCAGTCACATGTTGCATAGAATGTCAACATGTAGCCTGAAAACGACCAGCGCATCTGCCTGTGCTAGAACACAGGCAGGCTGGAGAGTGTCTCACTCTTCTTCTATATAGAGTGAGACGCTATTATGTACTCTTGATGTTAGCATTCCCGATAGAGCTTGTTTCCGCACGGTGCCCTGAAAACTAGTTATTTTTTAAATGTGCGTTCAAGAGGATTTCCGTTCGTTATATTGTGCTGCTGCACTGTACTATACAATGAAGTATGAAAAGCACTGAAACAGGAAAACTAAAAACAGTTGACTCAATTTTACACTCTTGATTTTACATACACTGAGCATCGAATTACATACTGTGTGAATTATGTCCTCTGACAAGCCAATAAGGTTTCAAACTCGGACCTTCTGTTGACCGTCAAGACATAAATAGCCATTGTGTAAGCCATCCAAGTCCTCAATTTAGCACAAATACAACCGCCGGTTTGAAATTTACGCGGGCTCAAATTTGATTGGTCGTAGGTCGTCGCCTGCTGGTTGCTTGGTGATCGGTTGCTTCAAAATGACCTCGTGTGGACTTATTTTTGCAAGCAACTTCCAAGCAACGCGCGTTGCTTGCAGATTGCCTGGAAATTGCGTTGCCTCGTGTTAACCGGCCTTAAATAGTTTATATTTGTGTTAAAAGTATTTTGTCCACTAACCATGGTCATATTTACAGACCCTCAAAGTTGTCGGCCAGTCCTGTTTTGCTGTCATATATATATATATATATATATATATATATATATATATATATATATATATATATATATATATATATATATATATATATATATATATATATATATATATATATATATATATATATATATATATATATATATATATACCCCCCCCCCCCCCCCCCCCCCCCCCCCCCCCCCCCCCCCCACAACCCCCCCCCCCCCCCCCCCCCCCCCCACCCCCTATATCTCTCTCTCTCTATATATATATATATATATATATATATATATATATATGCTAGTGTGTCGTTTTTCCGTTAAAATTGCAGTTTCCCCATAGTATAACGTTATATTTTGAAATAGAGGAGTGTATTAATTTGTGCAACAGGAATATACTCTCCGTTAAATTTATATCTGCAACCACTTCCTGTAATTTATGAATAAATTAAAATAACAAAATATCGCTTAATTACCATATAGAAATACAAGAAAGCCAGTTGCTGAGAAACATAAATGCCATATAGTAGTATAGGTAGAATACGAAATAGGCATATGTCCGAACGGAGGAAAACACAATCAGATTTTTAGGCAAAGAGACGCAAAAGAGTAGAAAGTCAGCAGCAGACATTGCTGAAAGAACGGATGTTGAGTTTCCTTTCAGCCGTTTTCGAGAAAACACCTAAAAAATTTAATAACTTTTCTTAACAATACTTCGTCACTTATTTCTGATCTGATTAATTACCTATGTTCTTACTGGGAATACGTTTTTGCTGCACATCTGGCCTGTTAACAGTTGCCAAGAACTAAAGGACTAACATGATTTAGAGATGAACTAATTTTCTACAGCTATTCAGGTGCAAACAACAAAGCATCCACTGGGTGTGCAGTGTGCACTGTGTACAATACGAGTTACGATAAGAGTATTGTAAACGGTTACTAGGGTTACAATGATAACACGGCTTATAACCATTATGTTAATAAAAGTTTACACATTTGGAACGCTTAACTTGTGACTGATTTTGAAGACGCAATAAGTTCGAAATTACACCGCTGACTAGAACCAAGAGTACATAATAGCTTCTCACTCTATATAGAAGACGAGTGAGACACTCTCCAGTTAGAGACTCCAGTCTGCCTGTGTTCTAGCACAGGCAGATGCGCTGGTCGTTTTCAGGCTACATGTTGAAATTCTATGCAACATGTGACTGGCCAATCAGCGCGTAGATTCCCTGCGTAACACACTTTAGTATATAATCGCTGATGTGTTGATAAGCATTAAGATAGGGATAAAAACTTAATAACTCATTATTTATTCATAGTCTGCTTGCAAAAACATTAAAAAAGGTTTGCAAATACCTTTAGGGATATTTTGGCAAACTTTCAGCAAAACTGATTGAGAAACTTTTGAGATATAAACTTTTCTGAATTTCTTCAAAGTTTCTCAATCAATTTCGCCGAAAGTTTGCCAAAATATCCCCAAAGGTATTTGCAAACCTTTTTTAATGTTTTTACAAGCAGACTATGAATAAATAATGAGTTATTAACCTTTATCCCTATCTAGTTTTATGATTGGAGCACGTGCACAGGCGTCTGCCAATCAGAGAATAGAAGCTCGCTTCTGATTGGACAGTCACATGTTGCATAGAATGTCAACATGTAGCCTGAAAACGACCAGCGCATCTGCCTGTGCTAGAACACAGGCAGGCTGCAGAGTGTGTCACTCTTCTTCTATATAGAGTGAGACGCTATTATGTACTCTTGCTAGAACTGTTCAATTAAATAAATACAAATATGGTTACCATACCATGCATGTCGGGCCACGTGTTGCACTGTTTGCATTTGCTTATTGCAAACTCATACATGCTGCAATCGCTCAGTGACCGTGGGTGACCTCTAACCTCAGTTACTTCTAGCCAAGTAGCTAGCTACACGTTAAGGGGTACTCCGGGAATCAAGGATTTGGGCCGTATTTTTTAAAAACAGCCAAAATGACCTATCATTCTTGAAGAAAGGTTGCCCAAAATACTGTTTTGACGCGCATATCTCCATAGCAAAAAAAATTGGAAAAAATTGGACAATTTACTGATTTTATTCGACTTTTACACAAATTCAGCAAGTAAGACAGTGCATCAACGCTTTTTGAGGTTTTCCAAACAGACGATACGTAAATTTGATTAGTTGTAATGAAAAATTAAACAATTTTATTGCGTTCTGTGTAAACAATTGCACAAGAAACCATTTTCAGAAGCAGCAGACTCAAATATAAGCTGTGTGAATACAAAACCATTTTTTCGGCATTCGATTATAAAATGCTGGTAAGATATTTTTCTACAAAAGTTTGCACAATTATAGTCTTAGGCTCTGCGCAGTTGAACAATTTTTTAGTTTTTTAAAATAAAGCTTAGAAATTTTTTTATATGAATTTTATTGCTCAGAGTTCGACTTCGAAAACACATAATGACATTTTTTATCCAAATCCGACATAAATGTTAAAAACCAAAATATTGTTTAACTAGGGAAGCACATAAGCTACATTTTGGTATATAAAGTGTGACTATACGCAAAGTATAAACAGAGTTATCGTTTGCCGAAAATTCACTCACGTTTGGTGCTCTGGGAGTCACGTGACATGATCCCGTGATTTGAAAATTTGCCTCCAGTGTTCCTTTGTGCCATACTACATATATGTATAGTAAAGTTTGACATTTGCCATCTTTTTTCCCAATTTTCGATGTAACCCCCGATTCCCGGAGCGCCCCCTTAAGTAGCGCGATAATTAGAAACGGAACGTCGCGAAATCCATTAGTTTTAGCATGAGTATACTTATACTAGACATGAGTTCACTTGCATGTCGTCAACACAGTCGGGGGTATACGTAGTAAATTAAATTATATATTATTCACTAATATAATTATGACATAAATTAGTTCATTTTAGCATACAAACAGTA
Organism: Trissonchulus sp. WLG1_4; assembly: GCA_030248245.1. Classification (NCBI taxonomy): domain Eukaryota; kingdom Metazoa; phylum Nematoda; class Enoplea; order Enoplida; family Ironidae; genus Trissonchulus; species Trissonchulus sp. WLG1_4. Next base: position 11,378 of record JASANF010002131.1, on the reverse strand, counting down.
CAGAAATCATGAAAAACAAAGTAAGACTATGCTTAGTACTTACAATAACGCTAAGTAAATTTCCAAAGAATCCAATGCCGAACTGCAATGGAAAGATATATCGCTTCAAGATATAATTGTGAGGATTCGTAATACCTGCTTCAAATTCACTCATTGTGAAGTTATCAACGCAATTAGACGATGAATTACTCATGATTAGGCAATGAACATTATCATATAAACATGCTTAATTACAATATAAACAAATGCTGTTAATATTTAAGTAGAATAATCTATAAATATAAGCTAATGTATGCTATCAAGAGTACATAATAGCGCCTCACTCTATATAGAAGAAGAGTGAGACACTCTCCAGCCTGCCTGTGTTCTAGCACAGCCAGATGCGCTGGTCGTTTTCAGGCTACATGTTGACATTCTATGCAACATGTGACTGGCCAATCAGCGCTGTATCTAAATCTAAATCTTCTATATAGAGTGAGAAGCTGTTATGTACTCTTGATGCTATAAATGTCAAGATGTGTTGAAAAGTACAGCAAAATATAATGCATAAAACAGCCAGCAGAGCAGCAGAAACACAATAAACGTTAATCGTCAATTACTTCATTTCCGATTGTAAACGAATAACAAAACTAAATTGAATCAGCAGGTTTTATGAACTATTTCAGTGAAACAACCTCCGCACAATTAATTTGTGAATATAAGGTAGCAGAACCTACATCGCTTGGAATAAAGGTGTAAAAATACATGGAATGATAAAAGATGATGCCTGTGTCAAATAACTGGCAGTAGGTGTTTGCATTATTTAAAATATGAATAAAATTAACGCATCATTATGCCTTTAATTATCTCATAGCCTGGTGTGAAGGTTTTATTACTTCAACAAGGATGGTTATTTTTGTTGTATTTGGCAGTTTGGAATTCCTTAGGGATTTTGGAATCGTGACATTATGGATAGAGAAAATGCGACAGTGAGAAAAACAGCAAAAACTGTTCATTCCGCAAATCAGCAGACAACCACCGATTGTTAAAATTCAGTAGTGCTATGCAGGATTTTGGATTGTTTAGATTTATTCACTTTTACTTACTGCTGAACACAAGAGTATATAATAACGTCTCGCTTCTCTGCAGGAAGGAGTTACGATTGGGCAGAAGCGTTGCCAGCGTGGCAGACTTTTTCTTTGAAACTTATCCGTGAAAGAATTAAAAGGGAAGACTGAGCAATCAAACACAAGTAGAGACAATTTTCGTTCCCAGATGTCATTTTTACAAATTTACTATTTAAAAATTTTGATTTAATGTGAAACAAATATAGACACAAAAACCGTAAATGAAACCTATCAATAAACTGTATGGTTTCAGTTCAAAAGCAACTTAATATTGTCCAACTATTGTGTTCAAACTTATTGAGACACATGATTTCGAGAGACTCGTGATTTTTTAATGTTTATTTAATAAACTATTCCAAAAGAACTTGACACTTTCTACATAATTTTACCATACAATACGCACACACTGCAAGAATAATGTAGTCATTATGAAACGGTCAAAATTTATATTGTATTAGTTTAAAAGCTACGTTACGTCTGTTCCAATTAAAAAGCCAGAAATCGTCTTATCACTGCTTAACACGTGGGTACACAAGCTTATTAATGGACGAGATTGAGAAGTACGTCAATGATGCTGCTTATGCTCACTTAACAATTAAGACATTTTTAGGCAAAATAAAGTAAAACATTACGCCCTTGGCGCTTCACGTAAAAGTATGTATAAATTGCTGAGCGCACTCTACATCGTACTGTGAGTTGACCCACACTTCTATAAGTCTTTAGTTGATGTCTGCGGCTTTAGTTTGCATGTCCTACTGTGCGCTCCAGGTGTAGACAGACAGGTGAGGAGTGAAGTTAAACTTGCTAAACACTTATGTTCCACGATTAGCTTGAGCAAGCATTTCTTTAGAATTACAAACTATTTTATATAAAACCATCGCAAAAAATATGTAGCGGTACGTACGTACTACATAGGCACGGTGCAACACAAAGCTTAAGATGCCGCCAAGTGTTAGTAAAACTGCGTAACTAATTTCCAAAGTATTTTTCTGGGCGTATGATTTGACAACACATTATGCCAATGCTTAATATTGTAGTGAAAGTCTCCTAGTAACGGGCCATTGGGCTCGTATTCGTCAGACAAACCAATACAATTATAATTGCATAATAACATCACGTTAAAACAAGTCTCATTAACTGTTAATGACTCAAAATCATCAAGTGGCTGTTTTGTTCGCTAACACATTACAGAAAATGAACTACATCATCAGAAGTCATTAATGCTAGGTTTTTGAATAGTTGAGTGCTTGACTTACCATATGAAAGAACAGACGGGAGAATAAAATGATGGATTTCAAAGGAACGCAGGCGACCTTAATTGTTTCAGGTAGATAAACGTAGGTAAAATAACCAAACCTCTGTAGAACATATTTGACTTTCTATTCTATTGTGAGTGGATGGAATAATACAAAACTATTTTTAATATTCATTACCGCTTTGTATCATTAACCATCAGCTGATGACATGACTGTGGTTGGGACATTACATATGAGACACGAACTCAAAATTTGGTATGTGGATGTGTTTTTTTGACACGTTTTAAGAATCTCCACGGAGACTGTGCAGCATTTTAACAGAATCAAAATTTAGAGCTAATAGGTTTCGATTGTCAAAAACTCAAAAGGACATTTAAAGAGGAAAAATTATACGATATATTATTAACAAGCCCAATCTGCGGCAAAAGCTTCAGAAAGCGTTAAGCATTCTTTTTCAAGTAAACTGACCAGAGGTCATTTAAAACCTGTTGTGCAGCGGTATTTCGTTATACGGTAAGCCTTGCTGGGGCCGGTGCTTAAACTGGCTTTTATCGCCTTCAGATAAAATATTGCATAAAATATTGAAACTCACTTAAACTTTGAATTAAGTTGTTTGGTAGGTAAGTAAAATTTTAGTGTAAATATATAAACCAGGGACACAGAAAGTTGGTACAAAATGCAATCAAAGTAACACAAGTGCGTCTGCTGAGGAAGAAAAATATATTTATGATTCATGTTAACCAAAAAAGCTTCAATAATTGGCAAAATGAATTATTAAAAACAGCAATGTTGATTCAAAGAAATCCGACCGAAACCCGGGATCGAACCAAGGACATTTAGATCTATAGTCTAACGCTCTCCCAACTGAGCTATTTCAGCTAAGTTACACGATGGATAAAAATCTTTAACATTAGTCTATCTGCAAAAAATCTGATGCTCAGTTTGAAGTTTTCGTCCAATGTTAAGGTTAACATATTAAACATTTTATTGTAAAAAATATATTTTGAATTCTATTCGCAATTTAAGTTTTTAAGTTTAATATCACAATTTCTGTTCAGTAATAATAATTGATCACACAAATCCTCAAACTGTCACGACAAAATCAACGATAATGTTTTATTGGTAACAACACATATATTCAAAGACCTGTGAGAGTTGTTTGGCTTAGACGGTAGCGCGTTCGAGTTAAAATCTGATGCCAGAGAGTTCGATTCCGTCCGGCACTTTTTTTGCGTTCCATAATCTCTAATGGCATTGCACATAAAATGAAGTTTTCACTGCCAATGTAATTTAACACGGAACCCATTTGTACTAACGTAGGAAACACTGCAAACCACATGTGACGCTCGCGCTGTTGAACTAAAGCACAGGTTACACAAACCAACTGACAAAAGGTGAACACAAACTCAGTGTTATTGTCCAGAATCAAAATTAAAGGCCTGTTGTGCTGTGGCACAACAGAAAACAAGCAGGCCCCAAAAGGGGGCAAGGTTCCTTCGCCGAGTGCAAAGTCTGCTTATGTTACCAAAAATATGTCAGCGTCACCTTTGTTTTTATGTATTTCCATGTATAGAAGCACTAATACCTGTGTAAATACTTGATTTACTTTGAGTGGTTAATACTTAATAGGTGCTGAATTCAACAAATTGGTCGAAAACACATGTCCTAGTTGCCAAAAAATTCTTATTGCACGTTTTGACAAGGAAATATCCTGTCAAACAAAAGTTTCTGCAGACAAAAGTTGCGTAAATTTTTTGCAAAAAAAAACAATGCTTGGGTGTCGAACCCGTGACGTAGCCTGTAGCAAGTTTCGTTTCTAGCGCTTTTGACCACTCGACCACTCCACTTCGATGAGTAGCAATGTTTGGTTATTACTATGTAGAAAGAAAGGAAGAAAACAGACAGCAGTCTAGACATTCACATGACTAGCATGTGTATCTAGTCTGAAAATTTACCATACAATGAAATTTAAATCTCAGAAATCTAGCAAATGACAGCTTAATATATGTGCAAAAGTGTTGTTGACTATTATTTCATGAAAATTTGTAAAAAAAGACTTGTCTTTGAAAAAAAGAGCTGGCGGTTCCCATACTGATTTTACATGTTAATCATATGCGCTGAACAACATGTGGCTGCTACTTTTACACTACGCAGAGTTGATTTCAAAACAATAGTTCCTTCTCTAGAAGGAACAAAAACCTAAATTACTAATACAATTTTCTTAATTTTAGTACCAGCATTTGAAAAGAAATACTTTAAGGCCAACAATATATAAGAACGTTAGATTGGAAAAAATAGTAAGTATAAAGATACAACAGTATGCTAGAAGCAACGTCAGAACGTTTTCTGTTGCGGCCTAACTAAAAAACGTTAAATGGTTTTCAAAAGCTTAATGCCAAAAGAAACTCTGCAGATGTGACTAAAGGGAACAATAAGGAGCTCATTATATTGGTTCGTTGTTTCGTCGTTGGTTAAAATGATGCGCACTAAATTTATAGCGCCACCATGCGTTTATACTGCTATAATTGAAATTTTTAAGGTAAAACACGTAAGTCATTTGCTTAATAGTAGTCCAAACTCCGACCGCGTTCCTGTCTCCTGAATATTATTACTAAATCACCTATTCTATTGAACAAAATAAAAACATTCCAATAACAGCACTGACTACAGCTTCACATTTGTGAAATTGATCGCTTTTAAACTCACAATAATGAACATGCAATCCTCAGGTGTGCAATTAGGCAAACTGAAGTTTTAACTTTATGATTTATTAAACTTTCAACCTAATTGTACTTATGTAGCTTTGCTATAGAAAATAAATCATGAAATTGAAAGAAAGGCATAACGGACGATGTTCAATAATTGGCGAAGTGAACCTTGACTCGCATGAAATCTGCAGGAATCTACTTGTTATTGAAGACTTGAATCGTGTTTTAGGTCGGATACTTGTGTACACATCACACACTGTACCTACCAAGACATACCTAGGTGGGTTTTCGCAGAAGATATCCAACCTAAACCTTGTCTAGTCAAACACGTGATTGCATGAACACCCTTTTCACTACTTTGTCTTTTTCATTCGAAAAAAACGTTTTAGAGGCGAAAGCTAAACACCTTTTGTGAATCCCATATCCCAACCACAGTTCAGTTGATTCTAGTTTGCCAACAATTGTAGACGTTTTAAAAAACTGCCATAGATAAAGGCCCAGTTTAACGGACAAGACTTTTAGGAATACAAATGCGAAAGCAAACAAAGTTTTTTTAACTCCAAAATGTAAAACAAACAGCAGCACGCTTCCTGGTTATTAGAATTTTCTGCAAAATAAACATGAAATATAAATGAGTTGTTAATCATTAAATGTAGAAATAAGATGGGAAAATACTTGTTTAGCAACTATTTTGTTTGTTGCTAGAAACTGAAAAACAGACTTCTAACGAAGCTAGCAAAATCTTTTATTGAAGCATTTCCAAAATCTACGCAAGCAAAATCCATGAAACAACTGGAAAACAGTGGTTTAATTAAAACATTTTCGGATGTGTAGGCTGTTTTCCATTACGTTTCGCCACATGGGAGCAGATTGGGTTGGCCTTGGTATTAGGCTAGTCCTACTGTGAGAGCTCACTTAGTTTGATTTGAAATTCCAACTCCATGATTGAATATCTGACGGACTTTCATTATCATTGACAAATTTTACGTTTTTAGCTGACTGAACAAATCAACATAGGTAACAGAATGAAAAAAGTAAAAATTCAAGATCCACATACATTACTAAGTTATGCATATGAATAAGCTATATATGTTTATATTAATATGACTGTTTTGTCAGTACACAACTTACAGGTACCTATTGAACTAGAATTATGGCTATGTAAATGTGACACTTCACGCTACTTGCAAGTGTTAAGCCAAATTGGGCTTAGAGCATACCCAGGTTCGCAAGAAAAAAGTGATCATCAGATGCCTGAGTCCCAACTATTAGTAAATATTGAATGCATGTTTAAAGGCATCAAAAAACTAGGCACGTGAAAAATCGGACGAATGGAGTGCGAACAAGTGAATCAGGACTAGGCTTAAAAAGTATATTTAAACTTAAATTGAAAAAGTATTGTATAGATCGTAAAATTTGAACAAGTTTCCGCTCAGTTATGCCGTTTGAAAAGCCGTCCGCATTTAGCAAAACTAAAAAGTTTCAATCAGTCATAAAAAATTAGAACATGGCAACAGGAATGTGAAACTTACTCAAAAACCGAGCTTTGTAGCAGGCTTTAATATTTTTAAACAAAAGTTATCCTAGCTAGAACCTAAGTCGACTTATAAGATGATAAAGTCATGGAAGTTATTTGTAGCGCCACCTTGAATGTCAGAGACTGACGTTTCATTTAGGCTCGTGTTTTTACTATTTTTTTACTATTTTTTACTATGTTCAGAATCTCCTTTTTCCATGTAATTTTGGGTAGGTCATTTTTCTCGTATAATCAACACTTGAAAAATAGCTACCTCTTGCTTTCTATTTTACAGCCTATGTTCGTTTCTGCGAGTCTCTCAGGATCAATTTTCACACAATGGAAGCACGTTGGTGTGGGATCGATCCGTCGACATTCCGGTTCGCAATCAGATGCTCCGCCCAACCAATTGTGCCAACGGCCCACAAAGATGACTAGGTTGATAGCACGTTAGAACAATTTCTCAAAACTAATGAACTGTAAGACTGCTAATGGAAAACTTTAAGCAGCGATTTATGGTCTTATTAAATTAGTGTTTATATTTATAAGTCTTTGCCCGATAACAGTCATGTATTTGTTTGAGAAGTTCTGTTATTTGTCAATTATTGCAGCTTGAGAAGGTACTTAGTCGATATAACCAGTCGATTGTCGTTGCCTTAAAATACCCCTGAGAACCACCATAGGGTTAAAATAACTTTCTCACCAGTTTGGATAAAGCAAAACAAATAGTAAACACGGCCTCCACTCCAGTGCAAGATCAACCACCCAGTGCGTTTTATTTACCCTTCTGGGATTACCGAGACGCCGACTCGGTTTTCAGCGTACAATCAACCCATGTCTCATAATGCCATTAATAATACATGGACCCGTAAAGATGATGGGTAAGTACCTGACACAGATACCGCAAGCCTTGAAGGAGCTTTGAAAACGTCAGTACCGTACCACTAAAGGGAATGAGAGAAAGGAGACTCATGAGCAAACTTGCAAATAGAACACAATAACCTTATTTAATTACCTTGAAAAATTATCAGAGTAATTAATATTTAAGGATAGTAAACCAAACAATAACAAATGAAATGTATTTACTTACTATAAAAAACACAACAAAAACAAAACAGTTTCGTTTTCTAAAATTCAAGCCGTTTATTTCCATCAAGAAAAACAAAGACAAAGATAGGTATCAAATTAAATTCGTCACATTAGAGCTTTTTGCAGGGCCCAGCCAGTGAAAACATTTTCCGGTGCTGACAGTATATACTCGTCCGCAAATGATAAATGTATGATTTTGGCCGATTAATCGCATAGTAACCGAATTGTGAGTGGTAAAGCTTTTACTCGAAGACGTAATAACTTTTTTCACCCGGTTCAGATATGCAATTTCGGCCGATTTGTGTTTTTTATGATGAGCCATGATTATTGCCCGCGTTTTATTTCTGGTTAGTTCAGCATTAATATGTTTCTAGTACTTACTATGGGCCCATAATTTGTCCATGATATTTGGACGGAAGAACGCCACAATGACCGGTTTAGGCACAGTTTTGCCGCTGGTACGATGCAGGTCCTTGATATCGCAGTTGTTGCATTTTGGACCCCGTGGTTAGAATTTTATCATTCAAAAACTTCACGATGTCGTTAAACAATTGTTCTTCCTTCGTGGCTGTAAAATTTCAGATGATCATGCGGGGCAATTTGAGCTCACTGCCTTCTGGGGCCCACGAGGCCGCACCAAAGTGGCGCTAGGGCCCAACTGCCTAGTTACCTAGCTACTAGACTGAATACGCAAGTAAGAGAAGACCCCGCCGTTAGCACACAACACAAAAAAAATAAACCAAGAAAAACACCAATAACTAAAGCAACATAACGTTTATTAAAAAACCATGTTCACACAACAGACGGTGACATTGTAGCAAAACAAACAGAACAACCAGCCCGGCCTACTCTCACGAAAACTTATTAACCGCCCCACCGATTGTCTATCCAGCTCAGACTAAATCGCATACTAATATGCAAATGACGTTAGTTGATGCGCAGCTGTGTATGCCAATGAGCTGAAGCCAGTTTTACTTACACTATACAGGAATTACACTAGCCACCTATAGTCGTCAATGTATTCATACTGCACGGGGACTAAATAATAGCACAAATTCTCCTTTACACTCGCTCGGCCAAAAATTGAGGCTCGTCCCGAGCCGGAGCCTCGGCAAGGCTACGAATTAGTGCTGGGTTATCACCATGAAATTTTTTCTAAACAGCGGCCCAGGCACTCACAGGGTCAGAAACTGGCTTTACACATCAGGTTGTCATTAGCCAAAATGTTGTTAACAGCTGATGACGGTATGCCCCAAAAAACGCCCCAAAACTACCCGCATAGGGAATCAGAATAACAAAAAACATCCAGTAAAAGAAACTAAACTAGCAACTGGCACCAAGAACAGAGTATGAAAACTGCATGATAAAAAAACAGCAAAGTTAACACCTGAAGTTAACTAAAGGCCGGTTCACACGAGGCAATTTGCAGGCGATTTTTAAGCGACCAATCACCAGGCAACGCGTTCTCGAAAATCGCCTCGTGTGAACGTACAGGCAATATCCAGGCAACCAAAATTTTTCAGTCGCGACGTGCGCGACTTTTTCAAGCAACATGCAGCCAACAGCCAATCAGATGTAAGCATTCCCGCTAAAGCTTATTTTACCATAGTGTCCTAAAAACTAGTTATGGTCTTTTAACTGCACGTTTAAAGAGATTTTTGTTCTTGTAGTATGCTGCTATACTACGCCTACTATACAATGAGCAGGACTGAGGAAAACTAAAAAGGGTTGACTCAAATTTGGTTACCTGGTGATCGGTTGCTTGGAAATTGTCTCGTGGGAACGTATTTTTGCAACCGACTTTCAAGCAAAGCGCGGTGCTTGAAATTTGCCAAAAAATCGCGTTGCCTGCGCGTTCCCTTATGTGAATCGTCCTTAACACTGATCAATTATATATATATACACACACATATATATATATATATATATATATATATATATATATATATATATATATATATATATATATATATATATATATAATAAATTGAAACTCAAATTATGAACTTGTGAATTATGAACGCGATTTATGCTAAAATATCGAACAGTTTGACTGCACAAGTGACACAAAAATACAACACAATAAGGTATTTCAAACCAAAGCATATAACACAAACGCGAAAAATTCAAATGTACAGTTCACACAAAATTACGGTAAAGTATGAGTTTACTGGAAGTAATGAATAATACGTTTGTGTGGTAAAGCATCAGTTTATTGCAAACTGGAAATAGTCCATTCGTGTGACGTTGACAGGACCCGGTTGTCATTGGTGAGGCGGGCGTCCATTGGTGTCGGTAGACAAAAGCTGTCGACGGAGAAGCCTCAGCACTGCCCCACATTTGTTTGCACCGCACTACCCGCACCGACACACTTCCGTTCGCGGTACTCGAAACAGGCCCTTGTCTATAATGGCAAAGCGCCGTCACAGATCTCGTTCCTATTTCTTTTTTGCTCCGCGTTTTCAAATATTTGTGCGAGAGCGCGCTACTGGCCCATCATAAGGCGTAGCGCTTGATAAATCACAGTTCCTGACACGTGCAGTTTGAGCCACCGTATAGCCCTCTACTTCGCAGGTCAAACTGAGCGGAGAGCACGGATCGACCGGTGTTGGACCTATACCGTGTGGGTATATTCGCGATTGAGGGTGCATGACGCGAGTTACACGCACCGTAATTGAGGGAAACAGAGCCTTCCAAATTAAACTATTGGTCGCTTGCAGATAAATACAGATAATGTAGGTTGCGCCAAAGGTCCGTCGGACACCAGTTTGAGCGCCCCGGCTGCAACATCCCGCTCGCAGCATGCTTAGACAAGAAAATCCTGCCAACTAAGCCGAGACGACGCTTTAAACGTTTAAAATAACATAGCGCACTCAAACGTATCCAAAAACAAAAAGAAAGCCATTTTTGTTTTCAAACTTTGACCGACGTTCACTTCCAAAAACACTTGAAATGCTATTTTTACGCAGCCGTCATACCGCAGAAAATCCAAATTGTGATAGGTGTTTTATTACACAAGATGCTTTCCTTAACGTGTTCTACTCTTAGAGCCGCTATTTCTCCCCCCCCCCCAACTGCACTTCAATTAGCTTCACCAGCACGACAACAGTAAGTACGTATTCCGTATGTGTAATTGTTATGTACAATTTCTATTGCACTACCTTACAGTTGTGTAACCCAAACCCTGTTTTCGCTGGGTATGAGCCGTGTTTTTTACCTCTCGTTTCCCCCGTGTTTTTTACCCCTCTTATCAGGGTTGGAAAGTCTAGGGTTTGCAACCGAGACCGAGACCAGGCAACAGAAAGCACACAAACGAGACATACGACACCGAGACCGTACGACCCTTGGGTGACCTATTTTGAAATGTCAATTCTAGAAATTTGAGAAACGTGGAAAAATTTGAAAAGGTGGAAAAACCGGGGACAACTGTTAACTATTATTTGACAGTTTCGCACACTTCTTGGCAGGGACGTAGCCAGGGTGTGGAATGGGTCAATGGGGTATGGAGAAATCCCCTCCGAAATATATACATGCAACAAGTCAGACAACCCTCAGCTACAGCTACGGCCTATTTTTCCTTCTCCGGCCTTCCTAAAATTAACCGGATGTTAAACCGGAGCTAAAATTCCGTGAGAGAACTATATTCATCGTGATTGCTGTAAGAGTATAGTGGTGCGGGAAAAAAACCCTACGTGTTTTGCGG
>JASANF010002130.1:0-26782 GCA_030248245.1 Trissonchulus sp. WLG1_4 | reverse complement strand
GGGGAAAAAAACCCAATTTTCAAGTTGTGTAATTCGATAAATAAACGTGATAGAAACACAAAACCGGTCTTGTTGGGTGCCCATATGATGAGAAATTACTAACAAACCCGGAATTCTGGCGAGGAACGAAACCTGTTCGGGTAATGTTTCAAAATTTGAATACCCTCAATTTTTGCAAAATTTTGCCGTAAACAGCCTAAAATGACGTGATTAGATGTTTTAAACAAGAATCAATGCATTTTAACGTCATATTATGACACAATGATGGATTTTTAGTGCCTACTATCCACAGTACCCCTTGACTCAGTATATACATTCTACATTTAGCATGTGCTAAATCTATTAAAATGCTTATTTTCTGAATGAAACCTTGTTAAAATCGGTAGAAAACGACTGTATAGCACTGTTATAGCGATTACGCGACTCTGCGTGCAATTTCAGCAAAATTTGATTTTTGAAAAATTTTCACTAAGTGACCCTATGTGAATTTGGGGTCAACTTTGATGGCTTGATGTAGGCCAACCGGTAGAGGTACGAACGAGTTGGGGTGTGCGTTCGAAAGAGGAGGTGGTACTCTATCAGCATGCTCAACATCGCCAGTGGCATGCTCATGATGTTTTTTATTGATAGATGAATTTGGGTTTTTTTCCCGACGTGGGTTTTTTTCCCGAATTGGGTTTTTTTCCCATGACTTTAGGTCAAAATTTCTGCCATGATGTATATAAATGATACCAAAACGTTCTATGCTGCATTTTACGGCTTAGGGTAAGGTTTAATACGAAAATAAAAAGAAACTTTTAATTTTGTGTATTATAGCAGGCGGGGAAAAAAAACCCACCCCATTTTTTGGGGGAAAAAAACCCACCCCAGTTCCGGAACTTGGGTACGTGGTACAGGTCTAAAAATTTGCCAGCGTATAGTACAATCCCTGTAGGCAAACGTATATAAGCGGTATCCAAAAGGGGTCTCGCTGGTATTTTTTATGAGTCAAAAATTGGACCCCCCCATTTTTGACCCGACATGGCTCCAAAGGAGGTGAATTTTGGAGTCTCATTTCTCAGCACTAAGAGATGCGAGCTCAAATGTAAAAACACTTTTACAGAGGACTACCCTTCCTCTATTAATGACCGCAGTGGCAGATCCCTCATTCTTTCGTACGAGGGGGGGCATGACCGAAAATAGACGGGGTAAAAGAAACCCATGTGGGGAAAAAACCCACTTTTTGAAAATGGTCTGGTGATGTCGAAAAACCTAGTAGTTACTCCAAAAGACTCATGGTAGTGCAAAGAGACGTTTATTATTAGCACAAATGCGCAAACTGACACTTTCTCGATCGAATTCTGAAATACTGGCGTAACAGTCGGACTTTGTCAATTTGGGGTCCTTTTGGGGTGGAAAGTAGTATTTTCTGGTACTATTGCCAGTTTTTTGTATGTTTTTGATTTTAACCTATTAATTTCTCTTGTTTAAAAGCCAAATAACCAAATGAAAGTAGAATATGCCCGTCAGGACCAGTCACACCCACTCACGGTACCCCCCACACAGGGTCGAAGGCGTAAAAAGAAGCCATAAAGTGCAAATTTTGCATGCATCTGAAGCGTTATCGCAACTTTTTAGTTGTTTTCAACGTTTTCAGGCGAAATTAAGGTGTTTTGTTTTCAAATCTGAAAATTCAAAATTTTATAATGGGCTGCGAATGGCAGTTTTCAAACTTGTGTACCTGGGGCCCCATAGCAAATCTGCGTATAGTTTTGGTATCAGGGGCCTCTACTACTCCTAATACGTGCCATAGCGTTGAAAAACTACCGCTAACACACTTTTCGGGTGATTTATGGGGTGGGTTTTTTTCCCCCACATGGGTTTTTTCCCCCAAATGGGTTTTTTTCCCCGGCAAGTTTTTGGCTTCCCGCCAAAAAACGGTAAGAGATAGTGAAATGAAACCGGTCCCAGCGTTTAGAGCAAGGTTAGGCCTACGACAGATTTTTTTGGTTTCCCGTGAAAACGTATAGTCTATGAGCTACATGACGAAATATGAAAATGCGGGTTTTTTTCCCCGCCTGCTATACTTGGGATATGACCAAGTTTCCAAAGTGGGTTTTTTTCCCCGACTGGCTATACATACAACTACCACCCTTGAGCAGCTAGATATATACACGGGAGGTATATAATCGTTAAGTTCCATGTAACCAAAAAGTTTTTTACATCGACTTAATTATCTCGTCAAAATTACGAAAACGATGATACTCAACCAACAGTAAAAAAGCTTTATTTTTTTACACTTAGTGACCCTATGTATAAAAGTTGTCATTTGTCAAAACATTAACCATTTTACAAGTTCTGTAATAAATTTAAGCACTATCATAATTGAATGTCACTTTGTTGTAGGCTATAAATACTTATATACCGTAGGAACGTATTCGGACGGGAATTTGTTGGTAGTGTAGGTAATCAACATGCATACTTTGCCCACGGCTCCGTCTCCGATAACAACACACTTAATTGTCCGCATTTCATAAAATTTTTTCGCACACGGCAACACGGTCAAACTGAAGAATAGGGGGAACATTATTTTCGGCTGCCACGTGCCTCCACCGGAAAAATTATGAGTAGAAAAAAAGTAGAAAAGTAGTAGAAAAATAGTAGAAAAAAAGTAGAAAATCTTTTCTACTTTTTTCTACTAGTTTTCTACTTTTTTTCTACTTTCTACCTTGGCAAGTTTCTACTTTTTTTATACTATTTTCTAATTTTTCCCACGTTTTTTCTACTTTTTTTCTAAATTTTGTGCAAGTTTCTACTTTTTTTCTACTTTCAGGTCAAAAATTTTCTACTTTTTTCTACAATTTTTCTACTTTTTTTTAACATCTTTTTGAAATTGTACCCAGTATCCCACACGGCAGTAAAACCTGAAACGACTTAGATTTTACGCGACGTTGCTTAAAACTTCATTTTCAATGCAAATTTTATGTCAGAATTCTAAAAAAGCTGCAGCTTCTGGGGGCTCCCGGTCCCGCCCCCAGGCCCCACACCCCTGCAACTCTATGGCTTATACAATTCTTCGTTATTATCATTTACCGAAGCCTATAGCTGCCGTTGCATGTGTATACGAGTACATTATATATGCTGCATTTATTTACTTGCGTGTTACACTGTCTGATGTGACGTTTACATCTTTTGTTTTAGTTTTCGGTTCCTGTTGGCAAAATTTCTAATACGTTTCCAGCATACTGTCCCAGACTTCAATTTCGGGGGGGGCGGAGATCTAAAGAAATGTTTTCACTTTTTATAATAGCATTTTTAGCTTTACGCTATCTTGTTATAGCCGCAGCCATATCAAGGGCAATGAGTCAGTCAGTTTGCAGTACCCAGGAAAAAATGTAATTTTTTACATTATCAGACCAGGGTTTTTTTAGTAAAAAATGGCGTCATTTGCAGAAATGAAACTTAAAAATGACGTTCAGAAAATAAAAATGACGAAGCTTTGACGAAGCGTTTTGAGCAAATATTGACGCTGATTTGACCAAATTCGGCCTAAAAATTGAAAAAATCTCCACTTTTTTTTCTGGGGGCTGCCGCCCCCAGACCCCTGCAACTTAGTGACTTGTTATTAGCTTTCACCAAAGTCTCTGCATGTGTACACGAGTACATTTACCTATCTAGTACACTAATCTGATGTGACGTTGTGCTTCTGACGTGATTCGCTTATAATTTACCGGCTCGAAAAAATTTCAGTTATATCTATATAGTCTCCACTTGACCAAGTTTGACCTAAAAAAAAAGAAAAATCTCCAATTTTGTTTTTGAGGTTTGTCTCTCTTAGACCCCTTCATCTTTGGCTTACTCTTCTTGGTATTCCGAGTTCAAACTTTAGCTCTGATGTTTTCGGTCGGCCATAATTAGTATAATGGTCGGACAATATGCGCTATTATCTGTAAATTTTTATGTTAGATTGCAAAAAAGTGCATTTATTAATGCACTTTTGCAATTGCAAAAAAGTGCAAAAAAAAAGCATTATTACAAAAAATCGAAAATGTCATTCTCTCTCCGAAATTTTTTTACTTTAAATTTACCGAAATCTTCGGCACGCAGATGTACAAGGGGGGTCTGGGGGTGTTCCCCCCGAGATTTGAGATTCCAGGGGAAGCATAGCCTCCTCAAAGTTGAAAAAGGGGCACGAAAACTTAAAATTTGCCCCAGATTGCTTAAAAAATGAGCAAAAAGCTAAAAATTGCGACATATTTTCAATTTTTGCAAAAATTTTTCCATTTTTAGGCAAAAGCTGGGAATTTTGGGGTTGCTTTAGGTAAAAAACCGCTTCAGTTTCATAAAAATGCTGTTTTTTTGAAATTGTGGTCGAAAATTTTCTATCGGTACGCGTACGCTACTGTACGATAACGATAGCTAGCAATATTGCTGCAGCGCAACGGTTATATATATACTGTAAAGCCATAATCTAATTTTGACGAACGAAAAATAAAAATGACGACAGGAGTTTAAAAATGACGCCAGAATGATGAAATCCGATTTTGAAAAAAAACCCTGTATCAGACCGATTATGGTTGACTGGAGACTTCTCTGATTTTTTTTGACCGGGCAATAAAAACCAAAGGGGAGACCCTTGTGTAAAATTTCAGTCGGAAAAAATTGGAGGGGGGGGCGTCCGCCCTCCCCTGGTTTCCAGTTGATCAAATTCAGCCTGAAAATCGAACAAAGCTTCAATTTCAATCTTTCCCTGCCTAGGTCTCTGTTTGATGCAGAAACGTAGAAATTTCTAGATTCTGAGACACCACTTTCAGGGCAATACTCATTAGATACAATGTATAAGATCTTAGAATTTAAGAGTCGCTCGTCTTAAAGTTTTTTCGCACGCTCGTCGAAAACAGAGATGAGTTTTTTCAGAAATTTTTTAGAGCCCCAAAGTCGTAGTTGAAAGTAGACAGTGCCATAATTAAATTATTTTTAAATGAAATCGCGCTTAGGTAGCAACCATAATCGCTCTGCGCACTTTTTTTCCAAAAAGATGAAAAAAATTGGGCATGTGCCGTAGCGATCGACCGGAGGCTCCGGCTCAGGCAAAAAAAGTGCCGGAGCCGGAGAATTTTCATTGTTCAAACTTTGGCCAAAGTTCAAATTTTGAGAAAAAATCGCAAGATTAACGAAGCAGTTAGTCGATTACAGTACTTATATTACTGCCAGTTGTGATGGAGATGACTACCCCTCTCTAGCAATCTGTATTTTTACGTCTCCAATTGACTAAAGTCGGCCTAAAAGTCAAAAGTTTCTCAGACTCACGTTGCCGCCCCCAGACCCCTATAAGCTTGTAACTATGTGACTTAGTGATTTGAACTTGAGTTTTAGCTCTGATGTTTTCGGCCGGTCAAATATGTTTGCATGTGCATGTGCTGTTATTTCGCAAATTTTTGTGTTAAAATAGCAAAAAAGTTAATTTTCACCCATTACAAAAAATCGAAAAGTCATTCCCCCTAAAGATTTTTTTCTGGTTACAACGTGGCTGATATACGCCTAAATTACAGGGGTCGGGGGGGGGGGGGGCGGGCGGTAATCCCTGGAAGCTACAGACATTTACGGCGTCGTATCTTCTACAAAGTGCAATCTTTTCCAAATTTGTCTATTTTTTGGGTGCATATATTCTTATATACGTATATATATTTTTAACAATTTTGCAAGACGGACACCCTGAAGGCCTGAACAACCAGCTCCCTCTGACTCCTGACACCTGCCCTTGGCACCGCAGTCAAAATGCCATACTGGTCAATTTGACCAAATTTTTGACTTTTTATCAATGTTGATGAACCTTTTTTGTGAGATCACCAAAAACGGGACCAGTCAGTGGCCAGTGGTCGTATGAGTGTGTAAAGACATATGTATAGAAATTGGGCGTGACTGTTGAAACATTAAAAAATGCTGTTTCGAAAAAAATTGAAAATTTTTCACAATTGTCAACATTTTTTACTAATTGAAATTTTTTTGTAAAACACTGCCTCAGGCTCCGGCTCCGGCAAAATTTTACCTCCGGTCGTTCGCTACATGTGCGTCAGACGACGCAAAATTTTTGAGGAGAAAAACTGCAATTTAACCCTGCTACTGTTTTGGACATGCTTCCAACTCAAGTACTTAAAACCAAAACCAACCCAGGGTGAAGCGTTCGGCCAGGAAGCATTGCGTTTTTCAAGCAAAATCAATGGAGTTCTGGAGTTCTCTAGGCAGCTGTATGCAAAAGCTCATCCTGAAACACTGACAAAATTCAACAAGTTTCAACTTAAATTGAAGTTTACACTAGGGATGGAAGTCTCGGTCTCGGTCAAAACCCGAGACTAGCCCAGTCTCGGTCTCGGTAGTCCAAAAGTCTCGGTTTGCACCCGGTCTCCACCCGATCTCGGTTTTTCAATTCTGTGGAAAATTTTCCTGTGGTCCCCCCTTTGGTTTATATTTTTGGCAGAAAAATTTTTTCGAAAGTTTGTATTTCATCAAAATTTCACACCAAACAGTGAGATTCTGACAATTTTTTCCGAAAAAAACTTTATCGTGGTGTGGTTGTTTAGTTTATCAGTATTCAGTAAACACAGTATACACATTAAAATGTATGTTTGTGATTAGGATTGTTAATTCATACTATCTTTCCAGTCTGTATGTGTGACATTATTAAATTCTTTGTAGTGTTTTGCTGGTCAACTTTCTTATGCCAATTGGTGGCTTCACATAGTTAACTGTAAATTCCAATTATATATATATAGTATGGGACATGGGTGTAGCAAAAATCAAAAACAAAAATCTGAGAAAGTATATACAACCCAACGCACTACTCAGAACCATGTCGTGACACATGTATATATATAGTTCAGGAGATGAGAAGGGAAGACTCTACTCCCAACTAAAATTTAGTCCCAGGGGATTGAGGGGGAAAAACTCAAACGCAATGAAAGAGCCTCACCGCACGCAAATCTAATTTTTAAGCCCAAGACATTGGTAATTCCAATAAAATCGGAGCGAGTTTTAACTTAAATCGAACCAGTGTTAAAAATTGCTATTTTCTGGCGAGAACAAGGACAAATTGCGTCTAATTTGAGACAGAAAATTTCACAATATTCAAGAATACATGGTCAGACATAATAGAGGCAAAGAAGAAGAACCAAAAATGTAACCAACATTGTCGTTATCTTGCCGTTAGTTATATATACATAAAGTGTCTGACTATGGTCTTAATTTCACCTAAAAACTTGTGGATCAAGTGCAGTTGGGGGGGGAAAAATAGTGGACCTATTTTTTGGAGTAGAGCACCTTGAGGGAAGCATTTTTTGTAATAGAACCCCTATCCACAAATTTGGATTTTCTGAGCTATGACCCCTTGAAAATTGCATTTTCAGTGTTTTTGGAAGTGAGCGTAGGCCAAAGTTCGAAGCCAAAAATGGCTATAATCTCTGTTTTTGGATAGTTTTGAGTGCGTTATGATGTTTTAAGGCATCGTCTAGGCTTAGTTGGCAGGATTCTCTAGGCTAAGCTGGCAGGATTTTTTCTGAAAATTTCGATTTTTTATTGCCTAAGACTGAGCCTAAGCCTAAGCCTGAACCTAAGCCTAAGCCTAAGCCTGATACTAAGCCTAAGCCCCATACTAAGCCTAAGCCCTAAGCCTAAGCCTAAATCAAGGCCAAGTTTGAATTTGGTCAAAAATTGGACGTTTCTGGCGAATTTGGCAAATTTTTCGGCAGGAACGCGGTCAAAGAGCCTTTGTTTTGATTCTAAAAAATTGTAACCAATAATCTGACACCATTTAGACACGATTAGAATGGAGAAAACAAGAGCTTCGAAAAAAAATTGCGAAAACGTCCCTGAGGGTTCAGATTTCGAGGGGTGGTATATATATATCTCAGAAAATCCAAAAAATGAAATAGGGGTTCTTGAAGCAAAAATGCTTCCCCCAAGGTGCTCTACTCAAAAAAATAGGTCCACTACTCCACTATTCCCCCCCCCAACTGCATTTAACCCAAACTTGTAAAAAGTCATCAAATGAATAGGTAAAAAAATTGCAAAAAATGACCCAAAGTCTCGGTTTTGGCGGTCTCGGAATTTTGTCTCGGTCTCGGTAGTCTCAGTTTCGTGGTCTCGGTCTCGGTCTCGGAAAAAACCCGAGACTTCCATCCCTTGTTTATATATATATACTATATATATATACTATATATATATATATATAGTAGAAAATTAGCAGAACAGTAGAATTAGCATTCACTGTAGACCAAACGTGAGTGGAATTTCGGCTTGCGATTTCTCTTCGCAAGTAAGTAGCTGTTGGACAATCAATAGCTCATTTTGCTTGCCTCAACGTGATCGAGCGGTCGCAAAAAGTCATTTTTGATGAATATGATTGATATATCGAAAAACACTAAAATCGCGATTTTTGAAAAACATAAATTTGGCTAAATTTTTTAAATACAATCGATTTGCCAAAAATCAAATTTTGCGACCGCTCGGAGATGACAAGGTGCATTAATGTGCCAAATTTTAACTTTTTTTGTTGAGCCAGTTTTTTAAAATCGTGAGCCGAAAATTTGCGTTTGTATTCACATGCACTAGGGCCCGAATTCACATACTAAGAGTTATTCACATACTAACGCTAAGCGTTTGCTAAGTGTTAGCGCTTAATTTGTACTAAACTGTTATTCACAAAATAAACGCTTAAAAATTAGTGTTATACTAAACTTAGCGTTTAGCAACTTTTGTGCTTAGTTTTGGCTTTGGCTTGAAGTGCGCTCCCTGCTTGATGTGGATCCGGAATTCGTTATTTATCGGCATATCCATTTGGTATTTATAAATCCGATTGTAGATTTATTTAAATTACTATTTCTTATTAATAATATATATTTTTCTCGAACTATACATTTGTAAAAAATGTTTTCAGCAAGTGGATTCCTGAAAAATGCAAAATCAGCTCTACATGTTTCAGGGGGCATATCGTGAAAAATATAAATTTTCAAATAGAAGTTCTTGAAGAAAAATTACTTCGATTAAGATGCTCTACTCAAAAATGTAAAAAAACGAAATTGGACAACAAAGTGCATTTTTTATTTTTGGCGATTAAACGAGCAAAATGGATCGAATTGGTCGGAAAATGTCACTAATATATCCTAAATTGCATGCCCTTCCTTCCCATGGCGGCCAATAACCTCCACCACTCTCCCTACCCCTTCCCCACACCATCCACTAACTAAGCGCTTAGCGCTTAGGGAGCTCCCGAGGTCCCTAAACTTAAGCGCTTAATTCTAAGCCAAACACTAAATTTTAAGTATGTGAATACAAAATTGAAACGCTAAGTTAAGCGTTAGTGTTTGCTAAGCGCTTAAATAAACACTAAGTATGTGAATAACACTTAGCGCTTATAAGCGCTAACACTAAGTGTAAACACTAAGTTTAAGCGTTACACTTAGTATGTGAATACGGGCCTATATTTCTGTCTCATGCAAAAATACTGCGTTATTTCACAAAAAAATTACACCACGCTCAAATAAAACGCCAAAGATTTTAAAGTGTGTTTAGGGTGGTAGTTGCGTTTTCGAGGTTTTTGTGATTTCTATGTAAACTTTGCGCCACCAGTACTCAAGTTATAAGTGACGCCTGATCATAAATTTTTGGGACAGTACTGTAAAGGTCAAAATCCCCAGGCATGTCTCTCACTTTTTTGAAATTTCACCTGTGGACGTTTTTAGAGGGTTTTAATTACAAGAAAATATCGTACATTTTCGGTGCGTTTGCTTATCAGCTATTTTCTCAGTAAATTGACTAGTTATTAAAAAAGTGGGGGACATGCCTGGGGATTTTAAACATGTCAAAAACCTTACCAACTTTCAGCCCTAACAGGTAATCGTATGATCCAGAGCTGTGGCGCAAACTTTTTGTAAAAAATTGTAAAATTTTGGAAAGGACCTTTCTTTAGTCGCTTATACTGAAAACAAAATCACAGGTTAAATTTCAATGCATGGCATACATTTAGAAAAGATAATGTTCTATCTAATGCAAAATACCGCTTGTGATTTGAATTTGTGAACGCTGAGCTATGGCTTTTCAAAAAAACACCTAAAAACGCAATTACCCCCTTAACTAAAAAGCAGCTGGTTGTGTTTTTTAGCCTTTCAAATTCATTACATACGTGTAAAATGCATTGGCTTGTAAGGCGATTTCTGAAAAAATCTTTTTTTCTTGCTCAAAAAGCTCAAAAATTTTAAAAATTTTTTCATGTGATATGGGCATCAAATTAAAGGAAATTCACTTCTGAACAATTTTTGTGCTTACGAGGCATGTTTATTTTTGCGCGTTTTCAAAATAATGGCCAAAACCCACATTTCAGGAGCGCCACCTTAAAGGGGAGTCTGTTCTGCGTTTTGATGAATTTTTTATGTACAAATCCAATCCGTCCGGCTGTAGAAGAAATCATGCTCTTGAGTTAGATATGCAACCATCCAGATTAAATCTAAGGTACTATTTCTTCGCCCTACGCGTTGTTAATCTCTGGAATTCCCTACCTTTTTATGTGGTTGAGTTACCTAACATTAACATTTTTTCAAATCGTATTATTAATGTTGACTTCGCAAAATTTCTAAAAGGTACTTACGTAAGATGATTGGCTAAATTTCTTTAATTTTTCTGTTTGATATATACCTTTCGGGCAGATTCTTATGGCCAACTCTATGGCTTTGTCTGCTCGTCGTAAGGAAAACCAGTGATCCGAATTTTCTCTAAAACACCGTCTTACACTTCGGAGGTAGTTCGGAGGTTATTGGGAGCTTTTTATAGATATTTCGTAGCGTTTTCGGACAATTTAATTGAGAATTCGGATGTATAAATTTTGTCCGAAAAATCTGTGAAACAGTTTTCATAAATTGGAATTTATTTAAGACAAAATTTAGACAAAATTTGGACACTTTTAATATGTCTTAATTTTCTGCGAAAACGCTCCGAAAATGATTCCTTGAAATTAAGACAAATTTAAGACATTTTAAAAGAAAATTAAGATGTCTAAAAATCATCTTAAATTTACCCCATTTCTGTCTAATAGGTTTTATAGCCTTTTTATAGAAAAATAATACATCTAAAAATGTCCGAATTTTGTCTGAATTTTGTCTTAAATAAATTCCAATTTTTGAGAATAGTTTCACAGATTTTTCGGACAAAATTTAGACATCCGAATAACCAATTAAACTGTCCAAAAACGCTACGAAATACGTATAAAAAGCTCCTAATAATTTCCGAAATACCTCCGAAGTGTAAGACGGTGATTTAGAGAAAATTCGGATCACCGGTTTTCCTGTGTAACGACATACATATACAGTACATTGCAAAAAAAAGTTTCCAATTCGTTACTGGTAACGAACTTTCGTTACCAAAAAAGGACGAAGGTTCGTCCA
Source organism: Trissonchulus sp. WLG1_4 (assembly GCA_030248245.1). Lineage (NCBI taxonomy): Eukaryota > Metazoa > Nematoda > Enoplea > Enoplida > Ironidae > Trissonchulus > Trissonchulus sp. WLG1_4. The sequence goes on along the minus strand of JASANF010002130.1, from coordinate 15,371 downwards.
TAAGGACGAAGGTTTTGTCTTAAAAGACGAAGCTTGGTCTAAAAGCTTTGTCTTTTTGGACAAATTTTGGTCCGTTTGGACAAACCTTTGTCTTTTTTTGGTAACAAAGCTTTGTCTTTTTAGATAATCCTTCGTCTTTTTGAACCAAACTTCGTCTTTTAAGACAAACCTTGGTCCTTTTGGACAAAGCTTCGTCTTTTTTTGGTAACGAAGCTTTGTCTTTTTGGACAAACCTTCGTCTTTTTAGACCAAGCTTCGTCTTTTAGGACAAACCTTGGTCCTTTTGGACAAACGTTCGTCTTTTTTTGGTAACGAAGCTTTGTCTTTTTGGATAAACCTTCGTCTTTTTGGACCAAGCTTCGTCTTTTAGGACAAACCTTGGTCCTTCTGGACAAGGCTTCGTCTTTTTTTGGTAACGAAGCTTTGTCTTTTTGGACAAACGTTCGTCTTTTTGGACAAACCTTCGTCTTTTTAGACCAAGCTTCAGCTTTTAGGACACATCTTGGTCCTTGTGGACAAACCTTTGTCTTTTTTGGTAACGAAGCTTTGTCTTTTTGGACCAATCTTCGTCTTTTTAGACCAAGCTTCGTCTTTTAGGACAAATCTTGGTCCTTTTGGACAAAGCTTCGTCTTTTTCTGGTAACGAAGCTTTGTCTTTTTGGACAAACGTTCGTCTTTTTGACCAAGCTTCGTCTTTTGGGACAAACCTTGGTCCTTTTGGACAAAGCTTCGTCTTTTTTTGGTAACGAAGCTTTGTCTTTTTAGACAAACGTTCGTCTTTTTGGACCAAGCTTCGTCTTTTTTTGGTAACGAAGCTTTGTCTTTTTGGACAAACGTTCGTCTTTTTGGACAAAGCTTCGTCTTTTAGGACAAACCTTGGTCCTTTTGGACAAAGCTTCGTCTTTTTCTGGTAACGAAGCTTTGTCTTTTTGGACAAACGTTCGTCTTTTTGACCAAGCTTCGTCTTTTGGGACAAACCTTGGTCCTTTTGGACAAAGCTTCGTCTTTTTTTGGTAACGAAGCTTTGTCTTTTTAGACAAACGTTCGTCTTTTTGGACCAAGCTTCGTCTTTTTTTGGTAACGAAGCTTTGTCTTTTTGGACAAACGTTCGTCTTTTTGGACAAAGCTTCGTCTTTTAGGACAAACCTTGGTCCTTTTGGACAAAGCTTCGTCTTTTTCTGGTAACGAATGTTCGTTACCAGTAATGAACTGGAAACTTTTTTTTGCAATGTACTGTATGTATTTAGTAATTGTTTTTTTTGAAAAAAGTGTACTGTTTTGTTGCGCACTGTGCGCTCTCCGTTTGTTTTTTTTATTTTGTGTTTGGTAATATTATTAACCTTCTATTGTTAACCGTTGATGTTGTTACGGAAATAAAACTTTGAACTTTGAACTTAGAATGGGCTTAGAACTCTGACATTAAGGTGGCACTCCTGAAATGTGGGTTTTGGCCATTATTTTGAAAACGCGCAAAGATAAACATGCATCGTAAGAACAAAAGTTGATCAGAAGTAAATTTCCTTCAATTTGATGTACATATCACATAAAAAATTTTTGAACATTTTTGAGCAAATTTTGTCAAGAAAAATAGATTTTCACGGAAATGCCTTCACAAGCCAGTGCATTTACACGTATGTAATGAATTTGAAAGGCTGAAAAACACCAGCAGATGTGTTTTACTGAAACGTGATTAAAAATTTTGGTGTTTTATTGAGTGTGGTATAATTTTTTTGTGAACTAACGCAATACTTTCTGCATGAGACAGAAATATAGTGCGTGTGAATACAAACGCAAATTTTCGGCTTGCGATTTTAAAAAATTGGCTCAACAAAAAAAGTTGAAAATTGGCACATAAATGCACTTTGTTATCTTCGAGCGTTCGCAAAATTTGATTTTTGGCAAATCGATAGTATTTAAAAAATTTAGCCAAATTTATGTTTTTCAAAAATCGCGATTTTAGTGTTTTTCGATATATCAATCACATTCATCAAAAATGACTTTTGCGACCGCTCGATCGCGTTGAGGAGAGCAAAATGAGCTATTGATTGTGCAACAGCTACTTACTTGCGAAGAGAAATCGCAAGCCGAAATTCCACTCACGTTTGGTCTACAGTGAATGCTAATTAGTATCAATCAACTTTATTTTTTGTATTTAGGCATACTTTTACACCAGCTTGCCATTGTGTATCTAAAATTGGCCCCAAACTGCCGTTTTTTGAAAAGTCACATTTCAGGAGCGCCACCTTAACACACACTTAGTTTTGTATCAAAAGTATAATTGAAACAAAAACTGAAAAAGTAGAAAAAAGTAGAAAAATGGTAGAAAAATAGTAGAAAAAGTAGAAAAATTGTAGAAAAAAGCAGAAAAGTAGTAAAAAAAAAGTAGAAACTGCAAAAAATAAAAATTTACAAAAATAGTAAAAAATGCAGTTGTTCGAAACAAAAATGGCTGTCAAGACTTGAAAACATTGGCCCGTATTCACATACTAAGTGTTATTCACAAACTAACGCTAAGCGTTTGCTAAACGCTAAGCGCTTAAGTATGTTTAGCATGTTAAAAGTTCAAATTTGTGAATAACACTTAGCGCTTATAAGCGCTAACACGAAGTGTAAACACTAAGTTTAAGCGTTACACTTAGTATGTGAATAGGGGCCATTGAGAAAACTTCAATTTCAATGCCAAACGGGTTTCTACTTTTTTCTACTCAGATTTTTTCCTGTGCTCCCACCCCACCCCATCTTTTAATAAAAATATAGAACCCCCATCGTCAGCCAAGCCCTCAATCTGATCTCTAGCCCCCAAAATGGTGCAGCTGAAGAATAGGAGGAACAATTCCAATTGAACTTTTCATTGCCGAAAAATACCATTTTATACGTTTTTTAGTGCGCTGAGTTCATTTTTAGCACTTATGAAGCGAAAAAACGTTGATTTATGGCTTTTCGATAAAATTCAAATTTTGTCGAAATTCATCATTTTTCGACATATTGGGGGTAAATTGTCAAAAATTATCATTAATACAGTCGTAATATCAGTCTTGAATTTGATCGTCATAAACTAACACATAATAGTATACTTAATTCAGCTTTGTTTGCAACATATTGTGCTCAATTTTTCCGAAAAAGTTTATTTTTTCTATCTATAAAATAGGCGAAATACACGTCGTCAAACTGATCGGCATAGGATAATGATCTGGTACAGTGACTGCATTTAAGGCTCTATAGTCCCCGCATTCTCTCCATTCGTTGTTTTGCTTCGGGACCATATGTAGAGGAGAGGCCCACGGAGATTCTTTTCGATAAACAATGCCAGCCTTTTGCAGCCTCTGAAACGCAGACTTAGCAGCTTCTAATTTAATACCAAATAAGCGCCTAGGTCGAGCGAAAACAGGTGCCCCGGTAGTAACAACGTGGTGTTCGATAGGATGTTTTACAGGTTCTGAAATATCAACTGGTCCAAACAGTTTGTGATGTCGATTTAATATTTGTAACAGTGCGTTTTTAAATCTATTATCCATATTGCATATAGATAAGGAATGAGGGACGTTGCTAGGTAGAGTTAGTAAACATTTGTTACGATAAGAGGTAGGGTATATTGTGAAAATGGGTGTGAAAGAACTGGTACGGGCGGGCAGAAAATTCAAATATTTCTTGCCCGATAGTAAACAATTGTTTGTTGTGTCTACAGTGAGTTGATTTGCTCGTAAAAAGTCGAGTCCAATAATACTATGTACAAAGTCAGCTACTATAAAGTTCCAAGTAAAATTGTTGGGTAGTGGTTCTAATCTAAATTTTAGAAACGTGGTTCCATAAACCTTCAGCGGTTCCCCTGAAGAAGTTTGAAACTGCGTGGTAGTGTCTTCCAAAATTAAATGTTTTTTATCTGATAGACATTTCGGTAAAAATCAGAAATCGGAGCCTGTGTCAATTTTTACTTTACCAATATTAGCTGCGGTCGAGGTGATTAGATTTGTTCCGCTGACGACCGTGCTACTGTCAGCAGAACTGTGGCGTTTCCCAAGTTGTTAGTTTAGAAAAACCATTGGCAACCATTACCACCGCATTTCATCGCTTCTTTGCCAAATCGAAAGTGATAATAGCAAAGAGGGCCATTGGGCTTGAACCCACGTGACGCAGAACGTAGTCGAGGAACTCTAGTTGCTGGGCTCGTGGTTCTGTTGCGTTCACGAGAGTGATCATTGATTAGAGCGTTTACAGTCTGAGTTAGTGAATCAATACGCTCACAAAGAATCGCAATGTTATCATTTCCAATAGGCTGACTCAGATTGCCACCTGTGCATTCTCTCACATTAGAAAAGTTTAAATTGTTCACATTTGCTGCTGCTGTTTGTTCTTACATCGTATCGGCAATTGTGGCCAAACGATCTAAGTTTAAGTCAGTAATAGATGCTAAGATAACACATATCTGTTCTGGTAAAATTTTCATGAATCGTAAACTAACTACGTCTTCATTGTTTGGTACCAAGCGCAGCATTTGCTTCAAGGCCACGCTTGGCTTTCTGTCCCCTAACGTCTGTTCCTGCAACAGATGACGTAATCGTTTGTGGTCATTGACTTTATAAAATTCATTGATGCTTTGTTTCATGTCATCATAGCTTTCTGAAGCCTGGTTCCATTACTTCCCAACTTAAGAAACTGGAATCTTTCAGGGCACACTCACCGTCGTGGTATTTGCAATTTATGACGACAGACGACACCAGCGGTGCTTTCCATTGTCGGCGAATCGTGTCGTTTATAAACGTATGCATCATAAACAAAGCAATTAGTGGCTTTGAATGTAACCCATTTGCAGCAACTAACTCCACCACCTGGATAATACCAATTTAGTTTGTTCTCCGTTTGATAAAGATCCCCTTTTTTACAAGTGATCCGTGCTCACACTGCTTGAATTTGATCATCCGATGACATTCTGAGGCCGTGACAGGTATTGGAGTATTAGCTTCTCGTTTTAGGTGCTCACCATTAAAGAAGTAGCTGAATGCGCTCACCGTTTGCTTCACCATCACACATTTCCACGCAGCGCTCTTGTGCTGTAGATGGTTTCGTTTGTACAGCTGTAACTTGGTCACTTGCAAATCTCCGCGGTCATTTAATGCGGACGAAGAAATATGTGGGCACGCTGCTATTTTCGGTAGTCCACAATGTTCGCTCATTACCACCATCGCATATTATCGGCAACGACTTCTGGGCCTCCAATTGGCGTGTGCACCCGTTAAAGATAGCCCACCATATTATAATAGCATAATACCAAAGATAGCCCACCGTAAGAAATAGCAAACTTGCGACATTTCTTGCAGCGTTTTAGTCGTTTGAGGGCATTGCGACGTCTTCTGTATCTGCTGGTAGGACTTATGCCGCGACAAATGGAAGCGACGCCTTGAGTTCCACGGGCCCGTGGGTGTCGTCTTTGCGGCGCTCACTAGTGTCGCTAGTAAATGCTATATTGTATAGTAGTAATCAAACCATAATACATAATTAGTTAAAATATGCAACAGTAAAGCAAAAAAAGGAATGACGGCTAAATGTTAGCAAAATTCATTACGAACAAAGTGCACTAAAAATACAAAATGTGCATAATCAATATGCAAAAACAATTAATAATACAGCAATAAAATGCATAAAATATTCGCAAAGTATATTACGCTACACCAATTATACAGGAATATCCGTTTAATACTCAAGTATTAGCGAGAAAAACGAAACTTGCACTTTTATGGCATCTCATCTCCTAGTTATGCCGCCGAAAAAAATCAGAACGAAGAAATTTATCATAGGAACTCTATTTGCCAGCATTTGAAAAACGATTCAATTATCAACACATCTTTTTTCACATCAGCAAAGTTTCACTGACTTCAAATGTGCCGGTCCAAACTACAAGTCATTTGGGTTTTTTTCTAATTCCGACTTTCCAGTTGGCACATTAACTGATAAAAAACGAAAATCAAGTACGAAAATTTATTTGAAATTCAATTTACAAAACAAATCAGAAAAACGGGAATCGGAAAATGAAAATCAAAAATTCAAAAACGAGAAATATTTTTAATTTCGATTTTCAATTTGACACTGTATTGTAAAAAAACGAAAAACAAAAATCGAAAAGCAGAATATGAATTTTGAAAATCAAAAGTTGAAAAACGAAAAATTTTCGAATCTCGATTTTTGATTTGACAAAACAGCAGGAACAAATTGACGAAATTTCGTTTGCACCATTTTTTGTTCTGATGACAACAAGTTGAAATCAAAAATGGAAAATTAAAAATTGAAATCTTTTTTTTTCCCGTTTTTTGATTTCGGTTTTTCGATTTTTGATTTCGCAAAATTTTTGAAAAAACGACAAAATTGAGCAAAAAAATGGTCTATTTCTGATTTTTTGGTCAAAATTTGCAAATCACACCAAATTATCAAAAGACCCCCGGACAAATACTTCTAACAAAATCTATAAGGGAGGGGGGACCGTCACACTGTCTTTGGTGACTGACGAGTAGGCTTAAAAAAGTATACTTAAACTTAAACTTAAATTAAAAAAGTATGCCCCTAAACTTAAACTTAAACTTAAACTTATTCAAAATTGACGTGAGAACTTAAACTTAAATTTTAATAAAAATTCAAGGTGTCAACTTAAACTTAAACTTAAATGTTTTTGAAAATTAGAACTTAAACTTAAATTATACTTAAAAGTCAATTTTTGGGCTTTTTCTTTTGCTGAAATTTTTCGCTAAACTTAAATTAAACTTAAATGTCAATGACTAGCTTTTCATTTAGGCTCGTGTTTTTTGGCTTATTGTCTTGTCTGACATATCTTCTCGGGCAGAATTTTTGTGCGAGACCTCGGTTCTGCTTCAAACAACTCGCAGGCCCACTTATTCTGAGTTTTGTATTTTAAGACCTATTCACACGAGGGCGCATGAGCGGGCGCATGAGAGGGCGCATGAGCGTGCGCATTCTCTTTTCACACTGCCTGCTACATTATTTCAAACAATGCAGTATGCAAGTGTGCGTGTGCACTCGCTCATGCGCCCGCTCATGCGCCCTCTCATGCGCCCGCACATGCGCCATGGCGTGCGCCATGACGTACGCCATAGAGCAAAATGCGCCCTTGTGTGAATAGGCCTTTACTCTCCTTACAGCAAGGCTCCATACATGTATACGTGTGAGTGTGCGTGTGTGTTTTCAAAACCACTCAAATATCGGCTCAAAGTTGGATTTAGGCTTAGGCTTAGGACTAGGTAGTCTCAGAGTTAATAACAAGCTTAGTTTGGGCTTAGGCTGAGGCTTAGGCTTAGTTTTGTAATTTTGAAATTTATATATTTATGTGATGAGCTTTGCTGTAACTAAAGCTACATGAGATTTGTTAGTTCTAAATCAGTAATTCGTAATGATTACACGATGCATGATTACATGATGCTTCTCCAATTGACCAAATTTGGCCTAAAAATCAAAAATGTTTCCAATTTTTCTCTGGGGGTTGCCGCCCCCAGACCCCTGCAACTTTGTGGGTTACTATTACTCTTTATTATGTTTCATCAAAGCCTATACATCACATATGCACAACTACATTAAGCTGCAGTTGCATGTCTACTCGAGTTTATTATGCTACATGTACTTAGCGTCTGATGTGACATCAAGGGCGTCCGAAATCCCCTCTTTTGGCCAGCTCAATTGCACATAATAACACGACGGTTACCAAAAATGTTGCAGTAACAAGCTCTTCTGCTAAGTGAAAAGTGGTTACTTGTGAGCTTAGAGTGTCAATTACTGCTGAGTAGCTCAAAGTCTATTTTCAGACAAAATTGCTGAGCTACATAGGAACACATTTCAAGCAAAATATTGAAACATTGAAATAAATTTTAAAAAATTTAGGGAAAAGTCACGCACGACGTACCCACAATGACAAAAAATTCTTAAAAACGAGATTAGCGTGATTAGAACTCCGATCCACAGATTCAAAGTCAAGAACACTGATCACTACACCACTAAGAAAGAACACAGGATCAAGGTGGTTAACAACACCACCTAATGTGAGCTTATGAACTTCCTAGTTTTGGGTGTCGGGTGACAATAAACAAATGTCACAAATAGAATTATGGGTGTCGACATCCAATAAAAGATAGTGCTGATATGCACTGATATCGGAGAATAAAAACATTAAATTCATTTAAAAATGAATTCATATCTTATGGTACACATAACATGCATGTTGGTAATGGTGCGTGCGTTACAGAGCATCTGATTAATGATCAGAATGTCGGTAGTTCGATGCCGCCCCATAGCTGCATGTTTTCCATTCTGCTGTAGTTCGAAATTATGCTAGTTCCGTCGAGCTGCATGATGTATGGCAGAACTGAGAGGTACTTCATCTTCTAGTGTTAATTTGCGCTAGAAATTTGACCTACCCAGATTAACGTAGGACTCTCAGATTCTGAATATAGTAAATACGCGGCCCCTAGGGGCCGCGTAAAAAACTTAAATTATGGCCTTTTTCACGAGATGATGGTCGCAGCGTGTCCGCGGCGGTCAAGCTGGGGTCCAAAAGAGTGTCATAGTAATCATATTAAGGACTCATTATTGTTACCGATATACCCCATGAAGCATACTAAAAGTTTCACAGGCCTCTTCCACAGGCCACCCGCGAATACCTACAGACTACAGACAATGAAACGTGAAAAAACGGGTCTTGCAATATTGAAGCGTAAATTTAAACAAGCAGGCCCCGAAAGGGGGCCAGGTTCCTTAACTGAGTGAAAATTCTGCTTATCTAACCCATAAGATTTCAGCTTCGCTTTTACTGGTGTGTATTTCCATACATAGATTACACTAATACCTGTGTACATTTGATTTTTACGTTCAGAGCACTCTATAAATTCAACAATGTACTCGAAAAATCATGCCATAGTTGCTGGAACTGCTCGTGAATCGTGATGACACACGCAGTCTCATATTTGACAAAAAACTCCTTTCAAAACAGTTTATGCTGACAAAGGCTGCAAAAAAGCATACGGGCGTCGAACCCTCGAAGTAGGATATCCACAACTTTTGGACTAGCGCTTTTAACCACTCGACTACGCTACTTTGATGTCAATCGTTGTTTGGTTATGACTACGAAAAAAAAGTATGAAAACAGACATCGTCTAGACAATCACGTGATTAGCATGTGTATATATCTAGTCTGAAAAATTATAAATACGAGTTTTACTTTCAGAATTTTAGCAAAATGACAACTCAATACGTCGGCAAAAATGTTATTGAGCATTATGTCATTGGAAATTGAATCCTTCAAAAAAGAGCAGTCAGCTCCCATACTGACTTTACGTGTTAATCATATGCGCATAACAGCATGTAGCTGCTACTTTTACACTGGTTGATTTCAAAACAATAGTTCCTTCTCTAGAAGGAACAAAAATTAGGAAAGAATTTTTCCAACACTATGGCAGGTACACTTTGACTTGGTCGTTGAAGGTTCATGTAACCACAGACAAGTACAGTCAGTGTCGTAGTAACATTTAAACATGTATAGTAGCAAGAAACAGAAAAAAACTTGTTTGAATACTTAAATTACTAAAATTTTGAATACTTAAACTTGAACTTAAATTAAAATTAAGGCAGCAACTTAAACTTAATTGTTTTTCAAAATGAGAACTTAAACTTAAACTTAAACTTAATTAAAATCGAGGGACGAACTTAAACTTAAACTTAAACTTAAATTAATGAGGGCATACTTTTAAAGCCTACTGACGAGGGCGACCCGACTGCTCCACGTCACGCCGCACTTGGGACAGGGGTATATAGCTGCCGCCGCGGTCGCAGTTGTTCTTGGACAGGTGACGCTTGAGGTAGCCGGGGTACTTGTACTTGGCGGCAGTTGGGGCAGGCGTACAGGCGCTCGGCGACGTGGAAAGCGTTGATGTGGGTCTGCAGGTTATAGCTGCTGCCGTAGCCTTTGGGGCAGTGCGGGCACTGAAAGACTGCAAAAAATGACAAAAAACTACGATCTTCAGCGTAAAATATTGAACCACTCGCTTTTTAACTGCAGCGACGCAACACACACACACACACACTTTCTGAAAACTTAGTGACACTGCCGCCAAGCTAATCGGCTTTAATACATTTATTACTGACTTTCGATTCGGCAGAATTCGATAGTAACCCTATCGAATTCAGACGAAAGGCAGTGGAACAAATCATGAGACTCAATTGTCGTTCATTGTCGACTCAAAAGTTGTTCAGAAGTGAATTTCCTTCAATTTTGTTACATATCACGTAAAAAAATTTTGAAAATTTTTGAGCAAATTTCAGCAAGAACAAGCTCTTCTGCTGATTGAATAATGGTACAATGTGAGTCTTGAGTGTCAATATTCGAGAGGATTCTTAAGCGCGGCCATTATTTGCGGATAAAATGAGGTTAAAATCCCGATTTATGCACAAATTTACTGCTAAGTAGTTCCACAGCAAAAATCTCAAAAATGGCCAATAATTGCGAACACATTGTAAAGTCAGAAACTCATAAAATTTGAAAAAATTAAGTTTTCCATATTTTTAAAAACTCACTGTCTCACCGAGATTTGAACTCGGTTCGCTGGATTCAGGTTCCAGAGTGCTTACCATTACATCATGAGAAATTGAAAAGACGGAGACTGCAAAGGTATCTTCGACTAATGAAAGTCCGATAAATTTTTGCTGACAAAAAACAAAGTGTGAGAACATTAGCGAGTAAAAAAGTGCCCTGTTCGTCGGCGTACGACGAGCTTCGTTGTTCGCGAAAAGTGACTTTTACTTTTACTTATTTTTTTTTCGAAAATCACGATTTCAGTGTTTTTCAATGTATCAATCAAATTCATCAAAAATTACAGTTTGCGACCGCTCGGTCACGTTGAGGGGAGGCGAACAAAATGGGTTATTGATTGTGCAAAAGCTAGTTACTTGCGAAAAGAATCGTGGAATGTCTATTTCCTGTGAACGAGCATGTGTTGAAGATAGGCCAGGCTTTGAGGACTGAATTTTTGTTTTAGGCTTAGGCTTAGGCTTAGGCTCAGGTAGTGATGTAAAAGTGGGCTTCGGAGTCTCAGTTTCAGTTTCAGTTTCAGCTCCTGTCAAGTTTCAGTTTCAGCCTTGATTTCAGCTCCGCCAGAATTTTAGTTTCAGTTACAGTTTCAGTTTCAGTTTCAGCTCTACGGCAGTTTCAGTTTCAGCTGTAGTTTCAGCTTCGAGACTAATTTCGTTTCAGTTTCAGTTTCAGTTTCAGTTTGAAACTCATTGGGTGGATTTCACGAAAGTGATTTTACTAAACCATGGTTTTACGTATGTACGTTTTTATATGATTTGCACATAATTTCATTACAAAATATCGCCTGATTCGTTTCGAATTTCGCAGATTTTCTTAAACCATGGTTTTAGCTCAGCTGAAATTTCAGCGAAACAGAGACCTGCTGTGCTGCAGGTTTTAAATTTCAACTGCGCTAAAACCATGGTTTAAGAAAATCTGCAAAATTCGTACCGAATCAGGCGATATTTCGTAATGAAATTAAGTGCAAATCATATAAAAACGTACGTAAAACCATGGTTTAGTAAAACCACCTTTGTGAAATCCACCCATTTAGTTTCGGTTTCAGTTTCAGTTTTTTCTTAGTCTGAGCTCTGTTCCAGTTCTTACTTAATGTAGACAGTTGTCGACACTACCTGATCAGCTCAGGCCCGATTTCTCGAAGCAAATAATGTTCGTCATCAGAAATGTTCGTCATCGAAAATGTGTGTCATCGAAAATTTTGGATTGATCGAAACATTTTCTTTGACGAACATTTGCTTTTTCGATGACGAACATTTGCTTTTTCAACGGCGAGTTCGTCATCGAAAAAGCAAATGTTCGTCATCGAAAATGTTCGTCATCGAAAAGTTCGTCATCAAAAATGTTCGTCATTGAAAAAGCAAATGTTCGTCATCGAAAAAGCAAATGTTCGTCATCGAAAAAGCAAATGTTCGTCATCGAAAAAATTTTCGATGACGAGCCTTTGTCATTTAGAACATAATTATGTTCTAAAAGACCAAAGCTTGTCATCGAAAACTTTCTCGATGACGAACATTTTCGATGACGAATTTTCGATGACGAACATTTGTCTTTTGATAAATCACCGTTGAAAAAACAAATGTTCATCATCGAAAATGTTTCGATCAATCCAAAATTTTCGATGACGAACATTTTCGATGACGAACATTTGTCTTTTCAATGATGAACATGTATTTTCGATGAAGAACATTTGGTTTTTCGATGACGAACATTTGGTTTTTCGATGACGAACATTTTTGATGACGAACATTTGTTTTTTCGATGACGAACATTTTCGATGACGAACATTTTCGATGACCAACATTTTTGATGACGAACTTTTGATGACGAACATTTTCGATGACGAACGTTTTGTTTCGATAAATCGGGCCCAGCTCACAAGCTTGAAAAACAGTGATCAGAATTAATAAACCTTTCTCAAGTACAAATAGCTGATCACTATTGCGAACTTAGTAAGTGGACACTGGACAGCTGGAAAACCACAAAAACTATTACAATAAAACTTCAATAAGATTACAGGAAAACCGCAAAGATAACAATAGCAAAACCACAAAGCTAACAGCAAGAAAACAACAAAGCTAGTGTAATAGAAATAAATAAATAAATAAAAAGGTGCGAGTAGAAACACAGACTGGTTATAAAACTGTACAGCAGTCAGCAGTAAAATGGGAAGACCAACTGTATCCTACTGGACATCCTGCAGCAAAAAAAATAAACTTAAGGGGGTAGTGCCGCGAAAGCAGTTTTGCTCATAGATTGCAAAAAGAGATCCTTTTGCTTTGAACTTGTACGTTCACTGAGAAACTAGTCCAATGCTATACTGTGTTAAATAGTCACTGCCAGACACTAGACTACCAATATCTACCAATATCTTGAACAAATCACCGATTGTAAGCCAGACATCACACAATAAGGACATGAAAATTCAAAAAATTAAGCCAGATATCAGATTGGCCAGCTTGTGAAGTACACATAACGTGTCGACGCACAGTCTTTTGCCACAAATAAGAAATAAGAAAAATGAAGGTTCGTTTTTCTTTTGATTTTGAAATAAGCGTCTAAATTTTTCACAATTTATCATTATTGCTGTAAATACTTCACGGTTTACGCACAGTTTCACAGTTCAAACAGGTATAATCACTCAAGCAATTCGCACTAAAATTTGTGTGAAGAAACTTCAACATATGTCCTTTTAGTCTATGTAAACAAACTAAACAAATAAATTGATAATTGTGACGAAAAAATCGAATGTGAATAGGTTTCAAAAACGTCATTTTTCCGACTTTGCGACCTCACTGCTAACTGTATACTGTATAAATTTTAATGAAACTTGACTAAAATACTTGCCTTACTTAGCATATATTTTCAAAACATATTAAAAACAGTGTCTTATCTGTTTCTAAAAATGTTTTACAGTTACGCAAAATCAACTGTTTTCGCGACACTACCCCCTTAATGCATAACGAAAAATCAATACCTACACACTACACAGCCACGCTTCGACTGAAACTGCCTGAGGCTAAAACTTAAACTAAGGCTGGGATTCACAACCTACCACTAACACTAAAGTTTCCCTTAAAAGTTAGTGAAACACTTAAATTTCAGCCTGAAACACTTAAGATGTTAGTGTTTCGAACCTAATTTTAAGTGTTTCACTAAATCTTTAGGAAAAAGTTAGGGTGGATTTCACGAAGGTGGTTTTGTTAAACCATCGTTTTAGTCGAATATAGCGTTTTTATAGGGCCTAGTTTTCATGATATTTCAATGCAAAATATGGTGTAATTCGTTACGAATATATAGTTTCGGGGTTTTGGAAAACCTTGGTTTTAAGCGCGCATTGCACAAAGGTGGTTTAACAAAACCTTGGTTTTACTAAGAAAATGTTTAAAGAACGGAACAAGTAAGCCCCATAATTGGGCAATAATCTATACCAAACATTACCCTTTCAGTAAACGTAATTATGAAAATAATAAAAAATACTCATATTAGCTACGTCTAGCTATTAAGCATGTTGTGTATATACTTTTATCACTGAATAAAAGTGCTTACTGTTTTACACATATTATAAGAATATATTATGTATCTTATAATCTTTGTCCGTGCACGCTTGCTATGTTCTATTTTAGAATTTGCTCAGTTTTCAGTTTCTTGCGCTCCTATTCTAAATATTCGTTTTATTTAACGTCACGTTTTTGTTTATGTTATTTCACTATTAAATGTCACTTTTTTGTTAAAGTCACCCCATCCTTCACCTGCATGTTTAAATTTGAATAGTTTAAAAAAATACGAATAAATTTGCTAATTATAGTTGATTAAAATTAATGTTTTTGAGTGCAATTAATTAGATCGGCTTTCAATTTTTGATTTTATTTCAAGTTTTTGACATTACTTAAAACTGTTTTATTTCTATATTAAAAATTTATTTCCAGCCTGTATAATAGTTATTCTACTTATTTTTAGAATGAGTCAAAGGATTGTTGCATTTTCTGCCGATGAAAGATTGTTTTTAGTACAAATTATTCGACCCAAAATTGGCACAATAGAGGACAAAAAAGTAGATATTAATTCCAATAAACGAAAACAAGCTCTGTGGCAGGACATTGAAAAACAGTTCAAGTAGGTTTACAATGCGTTGTTCACGGATAAATATTAAGCTAGTAAAATCATTAATTAAATGCTTAATTTATAAATCAAATAAATTGTTGTATTGTTTACTGATAATTTTCATTAAATTTCGTTTAAATTTGCTCAACTGACAATTAATTATTGGCTGCACCACAAGTTGCACAACTGACAATTATGTAGTCAGAGAATGATTTAACTAACTTTCGATTATATACTATGAAAATAAAAATTTACCTCACATTCGCAAAAGTTTCATACCTGATTGACTTAAAAGCTAACTAAATTAGCAGTTACTAAATTAATTTTATTAATTTAGATTACAATTCAGGAGCAGAGACAGTTGTACAATCAAACATCTGAAAGAATGCTGGAAGCGGATGAAATTAGGTGCAAAGACGGAGATTGCGGAGCGTCATCGCATGCAGAATCAGACAGGGGGCCCGCCACCTCCAAAGCTGAGCGAAATTGCGGAAGCTATTTTCACTGCCATGCCACAGCAGTTCATTCCACTAAACAACCCATTTGATGACGACGCAACAGATGATATTCCTGTTAATAATAGTGAGTACGCATCCATGTGATTTTCAGATTTTATTTTCTTGACCTGTGCCTGTGGTCTTACTATGCCTGCAAGCATGCTAAGGGTCGATTCAATTTCATACCTTCACAC
>JASANF010002129.1:0-19701 GCA_030248245.1 Trissonchulus sp. WLG1_4 | reverse complement strand
GTGTAAAAAACTGTAAAAAAGTGTAAAAAAGTACTTTATAGCCTAGAATGATATTTACACGTTTTCTAAACTGTTTGAGACCAGGTTGAAATTTGTGACCGCCGAACCGGTAACATGTTTCAATTATCTGTCGCTTGCTTATGTATTGTAGATAAGCTGTTTCTGTTATGTAAAATCAGAAAGAAGGAGGAGTCCCATCTGGGGAAAACGCACGTCTTTATTTTGCCCCTAAATTGAGCCATTAGCTATCTTTTAAGGTGGTAGAGGTGGTAGTTACGTTTTCGACAGTTTTTATAACGTGCTATAACTTTTGATTGACTCAATGAATTTAATAGCTGTCTTTTTCACGTTAAAGAACTTGACTGAAACTACACTTACTTATGCACATTATCTAGCTTAAATCTGTAACAAGCTAGTCAGCAGACACTGTCAAAGTAGTCAAATTTCGTGAATTTTTGCATTTTTCTTGTTTTGCTTGTAAAATTGACAATGTAACTCCAACAAATTTCATTCTTTACACCAACATAGCCACTAACAGGGTAAATTTTAATGCTTAGTTTGGTGCATTTATATGATGCAGAAAAGAAGTTACGAACCTTTAATTTTGAATTTTTTCGAATTTTGAAAAATATACGAATTTTTGAATCTAATTTTTTCACGAAATAGGCCAAATTGATACAAGTAAAAAAATTGATACATCAGAAATTGTCTAAAAAACATGTAAAGTAACGCATGAAAAGATTGCAACATCGAGATTTGAGATTTAGTCCACGAAAGTACATTTTTACAGATTTCTGTGAATGAAATTAATGTAACGCAAAATTTAAGCAACTGAAATTTTTGAAATTTTAGTATAAAGTAGACACATATGTGTGACAATTTATCCCAAATTTTGAACAAAATCCTTCTAGTAGTTGTCAAGTTTTGCGGACTTTTGTGTAACGTACTATAGTTCAAAAAGAAACGTTACATAAATGTGACGTAATCTCAAAAAGTGAAAAGCGGAAGGATAAGTTTTGGCATCTAAATTGAAGGTTTTTTACATGCCCGTGTGTCATTTTTTTGTTTTTTTTCAGTAAACGGCCGTTTTGACTAGCTACTACTTTGGGTTAGCTAAACATAAAATTTACGAAAAATTGTCGTAACTGGCTGAAAAATATTTTCTGTGAAAATTAAAAATAATAGTTTCAAGCTATTTTAGCAAGCATTTATCTCATAATAAATTATAGTTTCTTAAATTAATATGCGTACTATAAATAACTGATTGAAAATTAATTGTAAGTTGTCAAGTTTTACTCCTGCAAAACTGTCGAAAACGTTACTACCACCTTAACGCTAGACAGAAGCGTGTCTATAGAAGACAGCGTCAAAACAGTATCTATAGACGTGTGAAGGACTGTTGTGAAAGAAGTTTTTGCACTGTGCAGGACAAAATCTACTTGCGGAAAAAACCGCCAGCTGTAGTCACAAAATCTGACCTGTTGGTTTCATGCCAAACAAGTTCCATTGTTGGTTGGTTTTCAAACGCTGGTTTTCTGTCGGTTTCGTTACACGCCACACGGCCGTCGGAAAGCACGCCGCACGACCCGTCAAAAATGTCAAAATTTTGAATAATGCAATTCAAACACCACGTGGATACCGGTTCTACAGATTTATTTACCCGCACGGCGCACACTAGACTGTAATAAGCTGGAAATTTTTTAAAGGTGTACCATTGCACCAATAACTCAACTTTCACGAATGGGAGTAGGCCGTACCCGCTGGGTTTGCTTCGTTAAAAATAACAAATTACGCTAAAAGTTTCTCATGTGTTGTAGCCAACATAATAAGTTTCAGGAAACAATTTTGTATGAGTATTTTTGTGTGAAAAATTTTGGTGACTTTGAATTTCAGTAAATTTTGGTAAATGCGAGACTTGAAATTTTTTTTCGGCCAATTTTGTTCTGAATATTGGCAAAATTAGTAAAATATTTGTAAAAAAGTGCGAAAAGTAGGTGTAAAAAAGTGTTAAAAAGTAGGTGTAAAAAAGTGTTAAAAAGTAGGTGTCAAAGTGTAAAAAGTTGTAAAAAAGTCCGAAATTTTGCTACTGTAAAAAAGTGTAAAAAACTTTTTTACTTTTTTACTTTTTTACACTTCGCAACCCTATATATAATATCAGGGATCAACCGGAGTTCCGGTTCCGGTACTTTTTAGTTCCGGTTGCGGTTCCGGTTCCGGTATTTTAAAAGTACCGGAACCGAAACCACTAATTCTCTGACAAAGGATTTTGCTTTTAATTTTGTGTTGATCGTCCATGAAAATTGCCATAGGCCTCCAACTGACCACAATCGGCCTAAAAATCAAAATTTTCTTCAGATTTTGTTCTGGCGAACCTCTTGCGACTCTATATATGGCTATAGTCTTTGTCTTCTTTATTATTCTCTTTCATCAAAGCTCATGCGTTCAACATATTATGTACTGTACGCGTATATATACATCTTGCATACTTATACATGTATATTGTATATACATATAAATTTTAATATACAGTACACTAGCTTAAGGTGGTAGTGTCGCCAAAGCAGTTTTGCTCATAGGCTGCAAAATGAGAACTTTTTGCTTTGAAATTGTACGTTCACTGAGAAACTAGTGAAATGCCATATGGTGTCAAATAAATACTACCAGACACTAGACTACCAATATCTATCAATATTTTTAACCAATCACCATTTGTGAGCCAGACATCACACAATAGAGACATAAAATTTCAAAAAATGAAGCCAGATATCAGATTGGCCAGCTTGTGAAGTACATGTAATGTTTTGACGCGCAATTTTTTGCCACAATTAAGAAAAATGAAAAAAAAAGGTTCGTTTTTCTTTAGATTTCAAAATAAGTGTCTAAATTTTTTACAATTTATCATTATTGCTGTGAGTACATTACAGGTTACGCACAGTTTCACAGTTCAAACAGGCATTACTCCACAACCACTCAAGCAATTTGCAGTAAATGTTGTGTGCATAAACTAGAGCATATGTGCTTTTACTTTGTGTAAAGAATCTAAACTAAAAGTTTTTTAATTGTGACGAAATTATCGAATGTGAATAGGTTTTCAAAACGTCATTTTTCCGACTTTGCGACTTCACTGCTAACTGTATGCTGCATCAATTTTGCTGAAACTTGGCAAAACTATTTGCCTTAAAACAAAGTTTGAGAATGTGTAAAGAACAATGACCTATCTTTCAGTGAAAAAGTTTTATAGTCGCGCAAAATCGACTGCTTTCGCGACACTACCCCCTTAATACATTGTTATCGTTTGTGCTTTATTGTCTTAAAACGAATATTGTAATATTTATAGTACTAGTATATACTAGTACTACATACAAATATGTAGCTTCTGATTTTTTATTCTAGCATTCTTATGTTGCAGTGCTTATTCTTTACCAACAATGCTGTGCTTGTTGTGTCCAGTTTCTTGTATTATATACTTCAACTAGCTCAATGAAAGCCGAAGGTCGAAGGTCCTCGGTTTTTCACGCTGCACTGAAAAATTATGTAATCTGTATAAACCTTACTATCTAACATTTAGGAGAGAGGGCGCTTTACAGCCGCCCCCCGCCCACCAATTTTCTCCAAGTCAGGGTTTTTTAGGGTCCACAAGTGGGTCCAGACTCAAGTTCTCTTAACTGGACCCAGCGAAAATTAACCTGACCCAACACCCAAGTCAGACCCAAGGGCGTAGATAGTGGGGAGGTCGCGACCCCCTCCCCCCCTTTTGGTTGAATTTTAAGAAATTGGCAACAAGGGAAGGGGGACCGCCCCGCCGAAATTTTTTTTAAACCCCCGCGGGGTTTTATCGCCCCGCCGAAAAATTTTTTTGATACGTCTCCAATTTTTTTTTTTTTTTTTTTTTACCATCCTCTCGACTACAGAGATGCTCGGAAACAACACAAGTCGATCCCAACCTACGACGGTCAGGCGGATCACCGTGGCAAAACAGCAGGCATTAAATATATATATACACATGCATGCAAGCTAATAATTGTGTATGTAGTGCCTGGCTGCGGGGGGCCACTAAGTAATCCGAGGTTCACGCATGGGGAGCGGAAGGCCCGGTTTTGCTGGCTGTCCCGTGTCGCCCGCCCCAGTCAACTGGACCCTAATTACCGTTTACAAACGGGCGTAATGTTAATCAAATCTTTCCATGCTGTTTCATTTCTGTACAAGCGATGTACAGGGCATAGTCAGAAACTGGGAAGGAGATGACGGCGGAAATCGATCTTGGAGTCGGTGAGTGTAGACTTTTTAATGTTAGCTTTCGTTATTTCTGCAAAGCATATATGGAATAACCATGTTTGGCTAGGCGTGGAAAAAATGCTTTTAGTCTCGTATTAAGCGGGTGCTCGATGTAGTGTTACGGATGCAGTAGACGTTTTATATCAAAGAATGACCTCGGAAGTTGCAGTTCCCTAGATTAGTGCATTATTTTTAATGGACATTTTTATAGTTATATATAGATATCTTTTTACGATGTGTAAGGCTTATCTATGTAGATAAGAATTTTGGATACAGACTTGGATGAATTTTGGAAAGGTTAGGTGGTCGTTTTTGCTCTAATTCATACTTATAGTCTCAACAGTCTGACTACGCCCTGTTAAGGTCTGCGTGCGTGTGTTGAGGGGCCCTTCCAGTGACTGGGGCACCTCCCCGCAAGCCGGTTGGCCTTGGCGTAAGCGAACATTTAGCTCAATGAGGGAGTTCCCAGATATGTATATATTAATTAATATAATATTTAACTTACTTTTCCGAAAACTTACGATACTCGTTTTATTGTGATAATGCCTGTAACTGACAAAACAAAAGCAAACAAAGCACGGATTATGCAGGAGCCACAATCAATAAACAAGACATGCATAAGCGTGACTGTGTCAAAGCGAAAAATATAACTTTAGTGGACGCCAGATGTCACTGCTGTAGACATTTTCACTGTTGTGTTATGGATATCTCTATACTAGTGAATTCTAAGCAGATAAACAGCAAATTGACAAGGTTAGCCTTGAAAAAGGAAAACAGCGATAACCATGGTTATGCTTATATACACTATCCAGCACAAAAAACGACATACCTAGCTTCTTCAACCTATTAGATATTAAGGTCGTTGTTTTACTTTCGTCACTGAGATCGCGAGGTAGCAAACGATACCAGGACATGCACTGAAAGTATACACACACAAGCAACAGCGACACGTAAAATAACATGGCGATTGGTCAGCAATAAAATAACTTAAGCGTCTCAAGGGGAGGGGCGCAATTAAATAATGGCAAGCGCCAACCTAATGTGTGAAAATTAATTATACGTAATATAACTAAACCAAACTACACTAAATAAACTCACCAGCACCGTCTAGAAAAACTAAGCAAGCATGAAATAAACCAGAAATAAATGCATAGTAAGTGTATGTTAGTGCAAGCTGTGTGCGCCATCAGTTACACTCACACGGACTACAAATAACAGCGTCGTGCAGCAAGCAAGCAGCAAGCAAAATTAAAAATAAACACGAAAACCCTTCTTATTAAATGCACCATGCAAGGTAATTTATTAATATATTTTAAACAGATTACGAATGAAATAGCTGTTACTGAATCCATGTGGGTGTTTACAGGGGCACCCGGTGAGCAAAATTTTATGGGACCTAACTACGCTCACCTGCTTGAAGGAACGCACTGGCCCCCACGTCTCCAATTGACCAAATTTTGCCTAAAAATCCAAGTTCTCGAATTTTTTTTCTGAGGGTGACCGTATCCAGACACCTGTATCTCTATGGCTGACTAGTCCTTGTTATTATCCTTCATCAAAGCCTATGCATGTCTACAAAAGTACATTATGCTGAACTTTCTTGTATAATACACTGTCTGATGTGACGTTCCCATGTTTAGTTTTTAATTTTCCTGTCAGAAAAAATTTCTGATACGTCTTTAGTTGACCAAATTCGGCGTAAACAGTTAAAAAATCTCCTTTTTTTCTGGGGGCTGCCGCCCCCAGACCCCTGCAACCTGTGGCTCACTGATCTTGCGTTTGCATTGCGAATTAAAGTGCTAAGCTAGTGTATAGAAAGTCAAAAGTGTATAGAAGGGTTGCATATAAAAATGTGAGTAAAATTAAACAAAAAATTGTTTTTAAATATTACAAAATATAGGGTCTTTTTGAAGAGGGTTCCGGTTCCGGTTCCGGTATTTTTAGGTGGTTCCGGTTCCGGTTCCGGTAGTTTATTTAATTTAGCTTTGTTCGCAACATATATACTCTGCTCATTTATACCAAAAAAATTTACATTTTTTATATTTAGTTTTTATATTTAGTCATTTTTCCAGCTATAAACTAGACGAAATAAGCATCGTTAAACTCAGCTCACAATATATCAACTGGTGTTGTTTTCTTTTTGCATAGACAATAGATTAAATATATTTTCCAAGAAAAAATAGCCATTTTTAGTTATAAGTAGCAATTTTTATTAAATACGAATACCATAAATACTAGTGATCGAACGGGATTGAAGTTCGGGATTTGCGTTCGGGATTTGCGTTCGGGATCGGGATCGGGATTTGCGTTCGGGATCGGGACCGGATCGGGATTTTACCCTCGGGATTCGGGATTGGGAATTTTGGTTGAGATTTTTTAAAAAAATTTCGAAGTCGAACAGTACATTTTTTACGTGGGGGAAGCACACAAATATTGTGAACAGATACCCTTACTCAAGAATACTGAGTATATATATATATATGGTAAGGTAGTATCGATGCATACGTGAAATGTCCGAGACAAGGTGAAATATTGATCTTTAAGCATTGCTGGAGTTTAAGAGCGGCAGCCCCCAGAAGTCAGGTATTTACTAATTGGAGTTTCGGCCTTTTTCGGCCAAGTCAGTTATCACTTTCTTCAGTGCCAGCCGAAGAAAAGTGTGGATTACGAAACAGAAATTTACAAAAAATGTTGTATTTGTTGCAATAATTGCAAGTGCTGCGTTACATTTTTACGAAAGATTTTTTTTTTTTTTTTCAACGAGTGCCCCTGACATTGATACCCTCTGCGAGTTTCGTTTAGTCAGCCTGTCCTGGGGCAAGCCCGGAGCAGGAGAGCAACGCGCACGTGGCAGCATGTTATTTTTTATCTAGTGTTTGCTATTGAAGTGCACGCAGCCCTAGGCAGGTGACAGGGGACCGAGAGATAAATAAATAAAAGAGATTTACGAAAGATAAAAGCAAGCATGCATGCAGGGGCGTAGCCACGATTTTGAGATGGGGGGTTGCACCTGTCTACTTGTCTACTCCCATGGGCCCCCACCTGGATCCGCCACTGACTCCCCCCCCCCCAACTGCACTTGATCCTCTTTTTTTAGTTGGCAAAATTAAAATTTTTAGTATAAATGAGCTAAATAATTTGCAAACAAAGCTGTATTAAGTATACTATTATGTGTTACTTTATGACGATCAAACTTCAGGCTGATATTACGACTGTATTGGTCATAATTTTCGATGATTAGCCCCAGTATGTCGAAAAACGATGATTTTCGACAAAAACGGAATTTTTTCGAAAAGATATAAATCAACGTTTTTTCGCTTGGAAAGTGCTAAAAATGAACTCAGCGCATGTGAAAACCTATAAAAACGTGTTTTCACGGTGAAAAAATATCAGTTTGAATTTCCCCCCCCCCCCGCCTCAGTTTGAACTCCCCCTGGCTACCCCTTGTAACATCAATGCAAGTCCGCATAAAAGTTGAGCTTGCACTTTATGAATACGGGTGCATATATATATTATTTACCCTTTCCATTCAGAAACATGTTACAGACTTTCAGCGGAATTTTAGATAATTTTCAGAGAAATTCATGGAAAATTCAGATAATTAGATAATTCAGATAAATTAGAAATTAGAAATTCAGATAATTCAGAGTCTTACCAAACTTTCCCATCAGAACCGTTACTGAAATTAATGATATAGAGATTTCAGAGTATGCTGTTTATAATAATCTAAAGAAGTTACCTTCTAAATTTAGCTGTGGCCCTGACAAAATGCCACCTTTTCTTCTGAAAAAACTTGCCATTTCAATTGCACTGCCTTTATCATTAATATTTTCCGTCTCAGTCAATACTGCTACATTGCCAAAAAAGTGGCGACAGGCCGTAATTGTACCGGTTTTTAAAAAGAAAGGAAAAAATTCTGACCCTGCAAACTATCGTCCTATAAGCCTTACCTCCTCGTGTTGTAAAGTTCTCGAACACCTAGTAAAAGATCACTTATATACGTATTTAGTCAAACATAAGCTACTGTCCGATAAACAACACGGTTTTTGTAAACGACGTTCTACTTTGACAAACCTCCTGACGACTCTCCATTCGTGGTATACTCAGATCGATAAAGGAAACGTTATACATGCTGTTTATCTTGATTACGCAAAAGCTTTTGATACAGTCTCACACCCTAAACTTTAAAAGTTATGGTATTACGGGTAAAATTTTCGAGTGGATTTCAGCTTTCTTGACTAACAGAACCCAGTCAGTCAGAGTTGAAAATTGTTTGTCTACTGAAGCTCCAGTTACTAGTGGAGTACCTCAAGGTACTGTTCTTGGCCCCTTACTTTTTCTGATTTATATAAATGACCTGCCCGAAATAATTTCTAACTGTGATATCAGTCTATTTGCTGATGATGCCAAAATCTTTAGCGTCTGCAAAAAAATTGTACGAGTGTTGATCTCCAGGCCTGTCTGACTCGTGTTCACCAGTGGTCCACAATATGGCAACTTCAGCTTGCCTCCCATAAGTGTTCGGTTTTTGTTTTCGGTGGCTCACCTGGTGTACCGTGTCAGTATGCACTTGGAAACCAATACTTACAAATGGAATCATCTGTGAAAGATTTGGGGATTCTGTTGTCAAAAAATTTGAAATTCTCGGCACATCACTATCTAATTGCAAGAAAGGCCATGGGTGTTTCAGCTAGGATCTTTCGCTCCTTTTCTTCCCGTAGTCAAGGTTTTCTCAAACAAATGTTTCTTACATATGTGTTGCCTTTAACGGAATACAACTCACAGATTTGGTCTCCTTATCTACTAAAGGACGTTGATATTGTAGAAACGAGGGACTTACTCCAAAAAAATCCCTAGTCTCAGTCACCTTAGTTATCCTGATCGTTTGAAAAAATTGAGCTTAAAGTCCCTCGAATATAGAAGACTAGAGCAAGATTTAGTTCTAGTGTATCGTATTATTCGTAATATGGATGATTTGCATTTTAATGATTTCTTTTGTTTCTCTCCTGATTTGGGTACTAGAGGACATTGTTTAAAGCTAGCGATACCACACTCGAATTCGAAATTGGAACCTGTTTTAAATTTTTTCCGTTTTAGAATTCCCAAAATTTGGAACCAGTTACCGGAACATGTAGTAACGGCTACGACTTTAAACCAGTTCAAGCTACGACTGAGTTTTGTCGATCTTAGCAAGCATATTAAGGGGCGCGGGGTTAGGTGACCGCTAGCGGTCGTCCCGGCCACCTCTATTTGCCATAATGTTTTCTTTACTAACTGCTGTTTTGTTTATTCTGTTTACTTTAATCTTGTTTGCTGTCAGCTGTTTCTGTTATCTTTTTTTATAACTGTTTCTACTAACTTTTCATGATCTGCTACGGACAGAGATAATGGCCGGCAGTGATTTTACTAACAGATAGGAACATCGGCTGTAAGGTTCTGTATGGTTTTTGCAGCGTTATTGTAAAGCCGATGGCATTTAGAAATATATTCGTTCGTTCGTTCGTTCAAATTTCAGAGACTCTGAGCTTTACACGCACTTCAGATAAAATTTACGGTAAGTCGGTCGGTAGTAAAACGGTAAGTCGGTAGTAAAACCGAGACCTGCCACAGGAGGATTTTCTGAGATATAACCCGCCGAAATCTGAACCCTCAGTGAGGGACGTTTTCGCAATTCGCAACCCGTGTTTTCTCAGTTTCAAGGAGGCGCTCCTGCCTCCTGAAATGTGACTTTTCAAAAAACGGCAGTCTGGGGCCAATTTTAGATGCGCAATGGCAAGCTGGTCCTGGTGTAAAAGTGTGGCCAACCCAAACGCAAAAAATGAATTTGAATGGTACAAATTAGCATTCACTGCAGTCTGCAAACGTGAGTGGAAGTGGAATTTCGTGAGCGAGCAAACGTGACGTGAGCGATTTTTCTAGCTGTCGAACAATCGATAGCTCATTTTTCTCGCCTCAGTGTGATCGAGGGGTCGCAAAATGTCATTTTTATGCATATGATTGATACATTGAAAAACACTGAAATCGCTATTTTTGAAACACATAAATTTGGCCAAATTTAAGGTGGCGCTCCTAAAATGTGGGTTTTGGCCATTATTTTGAAAATACGCAAAAATAACTATATATCGTAAACACAAAAGTTCTTCAGGCTTGCAGTTTCTCCAATTTGATGTGCATATCACATGAAAAAAATTTGAAAATTTTTCCGCCCTTTTCAGCAAGAAGAATAGATTTTGACGGAAATATCGTTACAAGCCAGTGCATTTACACGTACAATGTAACGATTTTCAAAGATTGAAAAACACTAGCAGCTGTGTTTTACTTGGACAATATACTTAAAAATTTATATGTTTTACTGAGTGTGGTGTACTTTTTTGTAAAATAAAGCAGTATTTTCTGCATGATGCTGAAATAAAGTGCGTGTGAATACAAACGCACATTTTCGGCTTGCGATTTTAAAAAATTGGCTCATAGAAGGAAATTAAAGGTGGCGCTCCTGAAATTTTTTAATTTGATGCCCACATCAAATAAGTTCTTTGAAAACTTTCGAGCTTTTTTCAGCAAGGAAAATAGATTTTCACGGAAATAGCTTCACAAGCCAGTGCATTTACACGTATGTAATGATTTTAGAACATTGATAAACACTAGTAGCTGTGCTTTACTTGAACATATTTTCGGTGTTTCATTAGGTGTGATTTAATTTTTTTGTGAAATAAAGCAGTATTTTTTCATGATGTTAAAATAAAGTGCGTATGAATACAAACCCAAATTTTTGCGGTCGCAAAACTTGATTTTGTGCAAATCGATTGTATTTAAGAAATTTAGTTAAATTTACGTTTTTCAAAAGTCGTGATTTTAGTGTTTTTGAATATATCAACCATATTCATCAAAATTGCGACAATTTGCGACCGCTCGATCACTTATGGAAAGCAAAACGAACATTGGTTGTGCAACAGCAATCTAGCTGTGAAGAGAAATCGCAAGCCGAAATTTCACTCACGTTTGGTCTACACTGTGGACTCTACAGTAAATGCTACTTTGTATCGATCAGCTTTATATTCTGTGTTTGGCCATACTTTTACACCAGGGGCCTGTTGCTCAACTTTACAAGTCCTACAATTGTAACAATTGTAAGTGCAAAATAAGGTGATTCGTTACAAATTCATTATATAAATTCATTACGAATCACCTGATTTGGCACTTACAACTTACAATTGTTACAATTGTAAGACTTGTAAAGTTGAGCAACAGGCCCCAGCTTGCTATCAAACATCTAAAACTAACTTCAGCCGATTTCATAAAGCTACAATCCTACAATTGTAGCCTAGAAATGTAAAAATGCAGCGAAATTGGTTGCGTCAAGCGAGCCACATTTGTGAAACTTTACAATTGTAGCCTTACAATCCTACAATCGTAGATCACAATTGTAGCCTTCACTTCGCTTGCTGCATGCATGAAATGTTCACTACAATCCTAGCATTGTAGATCACAATTGTTGGTTTCATAAACTTACAATTGTGACACCTGATGTTTGTCTAGTTTTGTAGAATTACGTTCTGTTTCAGTAGTTAAATTCATTAAATTTGGAATTCTACAATCCTACGCTTGTAGCATGTCTACAATTATAGCGAAAAACTACAATTGTAGCCAAAAGCGGTTTTATAAAACAATTGTGAAAATTTTACAATCCTACAATTGTAAACTGTAGGATTGTAGCACACAATTCGCCTTGTTGTTCATTACAATCCTACAATTATACGCTGACTCTTCCAATTGTAGGCTCCAATCCCACATTTGTGGGCACTTTCAGCGTTGAGTTTTGCATATTAGGAACCGTGTCAAAAGTAAAGCGTATTATACGCTTTATTACGCGGCCCCTAGGGGCCGCGTTAGGTGCCGCGTATATACTATATTCAGAATCTCAGGTTTCTATGTTAAATCGCGTGGGTCGAACTTTCAGTGTTAAATAACACTGAAAGGGCAGGTAGGTCAATTTTGCGCTTTAGTTTCGGAAGGATCACAGACGATGTGCTAAAACTATTGAAGAAAGACAAAATTTACGGCCTGAGTGGAATCCAACCACTAACTTTTCGTTTCCCAGTCCGTGTTTCCCTACCACTTGGGCCCGATTGTATAAAAAATTTCAACGGCCGTGGAATTTGAACGGCCGTTGAAATTTTTCTGATTTTTATAAAAATTTCAACGGCCGTTTATTTTGACGGCCGTTGAAAAATTCTCCGTTAAAATCTACATTTTCTCCATTGCTATTTAACATATTCAACTGCCGTTCAAAATGTTTCGATTGTATAAAAGTCCGTTGAAAATTTTCAACGGAGGTATTCAGCAATTTTAACAGCGATTTTATAAACAAAATTTTTCCGTTGAAATCAACGGATTCTCAGAAATTCCTCCGTTGAAAACACGCGACTAATCATTTTTTCCAACTACTCGTTCTAAATTTTTAAAAATTTCAACGGCCGTTTAGTTCAGCGGCCGTTCAACGGCCTTTGAACTGCCGTTGAGTTCAACGGACCGACAAAGCTCCGTTGAAAATATGCCATTTTTAAAATTTGATGCAAAGTGTTTACTTGTTAACATCAAATAGCAAAGGAACATTAATAATTGAAAACTTTAATTTAATTTTACTTTTATAAATTCATAACTTTATATATATATAGTTAATGAAATAATTTAACAAATAAAAATCAAATTTTCAAATTATTACTAGTAAAAAATTACACAGCAGTTTGGGAGGGTAATATTAGCAAAAATGGGCAATTTTCTTTCCTTGTTTGCAACTGTTACACGAAATTATGTTCTAAAAATCTTAAAATTCTCCGTTGAAATTTCAACGGCCGTTCAACGGCCGTTTATCTCAACGGACTTTTTTTATGAAGTTACACGACATTATGTTCTAAAAATTTTAAAATTCTCCGTTGAAATTTCAACGGCCGTTGAACGGCCGTTCATTTCAACGGCCGTTTATCTCAACGGACTTTTTTTATAAAATCACTGTTGAAACTCACATTTTTTTCTGCCAAAATCACAGATTTCATCATTTATAAAACTCAAACAATTTAAACGGCCGTTCATTTCAACGGCCGTTGAGTTTAACGGCCGTTGAAGTGTTTATACAATTGGGCCCTGAGCTAATCGGACTGACAGTTACAAAATCGCCGAAGACTATTTAACTCACGACACGTAGCAAGGTGTGCAGTGCGCCAGTTGAAAATTACAGGTAAAATTGAGATGTCTGAGCTTCAATATTGATTTGTGGCTTCAGTAATACAACCCTTGCCTCACAACATGCATATTTTGCCAAAGATATTTATTATTGGTCATTTAGTGCGGCATTAAAACGTACATTAATCACAGTTAACATACTGTTGTCATGGCCTTATGGTGTAGTGGTTAACACTCTGGACTCTCATTCCAGTGACCAAAGTTCAAAACTCGGTTAGGCTTAATTTTTTGTAAAACTTTAAAGCTACTCAGCAATAAATGTGTTCGGAAATTGGAATTGAACAATCCTTTTATTTACAAATAATGGCCGCGTTTTATATTTCCTCTGGAATATTGACACCCAAGCCTCACGATAAAAACTTCTCACTCAGCAGAAGAGCTTATTTTCATACGTTTTAATTTGTAGATATGCTGGAAATTTATGCGAATTGTACCAGCAAATATACGCTTTGGTATTAGTAGAGTTGTCAGGTGTTGCCTAAGACTGATGCTCTAAGCTCTTTGGCCACAATGTCTTATTGTGGGCTACATGGATACTTTAGTACTTTATTTGCCGCAGTGAGGTTGCATTTGTAACACGCAGATACCTGGGCAAGCACCACACACATATAGTGCATATATATTTATGCGAATTTCTTTTTATATGCGTAAAAATTTGGTATGCCGCAAGTTGACCGCAGTGAAAGTGAATTCGTATAGCACGGCGGTCACAAGTGTAGGTAAGTAAATATTAAACGGACTGGACTTATTGTAGTCCAAGGTCCACCTCATGAAAAACACATAAAAAATACTGTGAATTTTTAAAAACTGTTTTGCGTATACATGTGCTCACTGCCCAGTGGGCTAGTACTATACCGACTGCTTTTAGACTTATTGGCTGCATCTGGTCCGTGCTAGACATGTCTAACTAAGGTCATTTTTGCACGCTTTTGTTTATTTATGTAAATACATAGACAAACTGACTGAAAAGTGCACCTTCAAAGTTTAATAAATGTTCTTATCTGAGGTATAGGTGCTGTGCTGCTGTTGGGTAACAACAGCTTATGTTAAAATAAGCAGAATTGGAGAAAATCTGTTCTAACACACAACCTGTCTTCGTTTGTTATTGCGTTTTTCTTGGTTATAGGAAAGGGGTTGCTCGCAATGGTAGCAATTTACTAGCTGCTTGAATCGAAAATATTTTGGGATTACGCATGAAATTCGATGAATGCCGATCATATACCGACGTTCCGAGCTCTAACAGTTCTTAATCAACGGCACGTTGTTCTGTCTTTGAAATTTTAGACATGGCCGTGAATTACTCGACCGATGACATCGGGAATTCCGCGCATAAATGTATTAAAACAATCTCATTCGCGTAAATAAATTTCGTTTTGGTTAGAGCCAGGGTACGCTAGTTTCGAGAATTTGCGCATCGTAATCGCAAAGTCTGTTACGGTAGCACCGCTTTGGGGCATTTTGAGGTTCTTCATTTTGCGCTGGTATAAAATAGCGGCGCGCCCAGAAATAAATTTCTGGGCAAATTGCGTAACCAAAAGTTCCCAAGTTAATGGATGGTCCGTAGGGTAGCTGCTAGTTTTTGATATTCAGCGTCAGCGGTTCCCTTTAAGTAACCAGCGAAAACGGCAGCTTTAACATTAGGGTCATGAATAGGGTTGGGAGTGGCCGGAAAATTTCCGGAATTTTCCGGAAATTTCCGGAAATTACCAGAGGTACTTTTCCGGAAATTTTCGGAAAACTTCCAAGCCGGCTTGGAAAGTTTCTGCGGTGGTTTTAAACTATTGAATTGTCGGTTTTTTAGGTATTGCTGATCAGCAATGAGGCTTAAATGCAGTGGAAAGCCTTATTTTTTTAATTTTTTGCTAATTTTAAAAACCACCTTGATGCCCATCATCCTATTTTGACCCCGCCTGACAAACAGTTTTTACGTGAGAAAGTTTCTCTGCGAGCAAATATGGCTGTCAAATCATTGCATTGTGCCGCTAATATTTTGGATTCGCGATTTATTGGTGCCAAATGCACAGAAGAACAAGAATGTTTTGGAAATGAAATTATTTGCTCACCAAGGGGTTGGGCCCTACCCAAAATGTTTGTGCTGTTACATGCATGCGTAGGATTCAAACAGTTACCATCGCTGACACAACGACCATATGTAGTAGTTTTAAAAATGTTTCAAACACAGTAATGTTTTTCTAATTAACGATTGCTATATTCAATCGGAAATTCTAAATGTTATTGCACAAACCTGAATAAACTAACGCTAGGTATTTGGTTTGTGCCGTATGGTCATATTTAGAGTGTTTACGTGTGTCAATTAGCTTATAGTCAAGTTTTTTTTGAAATTTTACCTTTTTTTGGGAAAAATTGGCATTTTTTAGACTTAGCCCCTAAGCGGCCCGGCTGGCCACCTGCCCGGCACGGCCCACGAAATTTTCTTATGGAAGAACTCTAACTAAGTGTCGATTTCTCGTACGCCATACTTTAAGCCATACAAAGTTCATACTTAACTTTTGGACTCAGCAATACAAAAAGAACCAGGTTGAATCTGTTGCAGTTAACATCAACTTTGTTCACAGAAAAGAATGTTCGAGTAAAGATCATATGAAGACTAGCTTGGCGGCTTTAGTCATGTCAGTGAATGTCTACTAAGCAAAATTTTGGTTGTCTTTCAAGTTTGACAAACTTACAGTCAGTTTCAAATCAAAATGCCTCTTGATTTCAAAATTCCGACGCCAGACGCGCCGGAAAACATCACCCGACTCGTCGGAGGCATTTTAGTTTGAAATGGACTGTAGAAAGATTCTATATGTCAGCTATTGAATCAACAAAAATTAGCTACTATACAAGCTATTAAGTTCAAACATAGCTCAGTAAGGTCTGTTAAGTTTAATTTTGGAAAAAATAAAAAATTTGGAAATTATGCAATTTTCGAATTTTTGAGAAACGTTTCCGGAAATTTCCGGAAATTTCCGGAATTTTCAGAAAAAATAAAATTTTTGAAATTTCCCAACCCTAGTCATGAATACCAGTGATGATGCAAAAACGCTCAAATGTTTCCAACTGATGAGCTTGTCCTCAATATTACCGTAAAAAACCTCGGCTCCAATCGCGAACCAACAGTGCTGGAAGGCGGAAAGCAGTTGACAAATTCTAGTGTAATAAGTTTAAAGTTTGTGCCGCGGAATTAGTTGCAGCTTGATGGGCCGCCTGGCGAGCAGGTTTCGTTAA
Organism: Trissonchulus sp. WLG1_4; assembly: GCA_030248245.1. NCBI lineage: Eukaryota > Metazoa > Nematoda > Enoplea > Enoplida > Ironidae > Trissonchulus > Trissonchulus sp. WLG1_4. The sequence continues at coordinate 2,958 of JASANF010002129.1, read as the reverse complement.
TTAAGCTGCTCAGCTGTGATTGTTCGCCAGCCATGAAAGTGTAACTGTACTGAATGCGACTGTCAATCGGCGAATGAGGAATAAAATTAATATTCAGTTCAACGTTTATAGTGATCTAGTATAAGAGCCTGTAATAGTAAAACTCTGGATTACAAAACAGCCAGTTCAGCGTTGATAAAGCTCTGGTTTTGATGACAATTAGTTGTTCTCGTTCACAGCCAGGGTTAGCACTCTGGACTTTGTTGTGGTATAATATAATATAACATTTATGGCATCACTGACACAACACAGGTTTGGGGGAAAAGGGTTTACTGTAAAAGTATACGTATTCAGGCACTTTAAAAATGACACAGCCTTTTGGTCTTCAAATATAAACGGACGGACTTGTTAGTGTAAACGTGAGCTGAAATAGAGCTGTAATTTGAAAGGGTGTCCAGAAGTAAATGTATGCGAAGTCGTAAGTAAATACGAGACAATATTTAATAGTTAAGCTTGACCGCATGCACAACTAGTGAGCGAATAAGGAAACTAAGAACGCTCAGTTAAAAGACACAACAGGGAGTGTGTTCACTACACACTCAAAACCTGCCTCAAAAAGGTTCGATGCTCCACTGAACTTGCATCGAACTTGCATCAGACCTAGCGCTCACCCGTGTGAAACAACCTTCTTTAACTATTAATCTTTCAACAAGTTAGTTAGTCAGTGAGAAATTTCCATTTAAACTATTAATCTTTTTACAAGTTTGGTAATCATTTAAAGGGGCATTAGCATAGGGTTATTAATTATTTGAGTTTCGTTTCTACGCTGTTTTCGCCGAAACAGTCGTGATTTCCGAGAATTTAAGGCTTAAAATGCCCGATAGGAGAACAAATGTTTTTAAATTCTAGAGGGTATAAATAGGCCTCCTCTAAAACTCCTCAGTCAGTCGCCCTCCGGATTTTGTGCCTTGCTAACTTGCTTTGCCTACGAGTTTCTGTTCGACTAGTGTAGTTCCGATAGTTCCGAAGTTATACAATTTAATAAAAGTACTTACGCTGCTTACCTCCTGATTTTTGCACAATTAGAAAGTTGCTCGGATCTGGGTCTGTTTACAAATATTGGCGCGGCGAGTAGAGTAAGTAGATAGCAGATTAGCTTGTATCACGCTTAACAGTCACTTACCTACAAAGAATTGTCGAGTTGGTATTACGACTACGTTTGTGTTTAAAATATATTTTACGTAAAGACGTTGCTATAATTTGAAAATTTTTTGTATATTGACTACGACGATTTCATTATTGTTGATTGTTGTGTAAAGTTGTAGCTGTGGGATGGTGAAGTGCAACTGGTGCGGTCTCGTTTCTACGTATTAGTGTTACGGCAGTTTGTGTTTAGTGAGATGCGAGCCTATTACTCTAGTTAGTAAAATAAAAGTTATAAGTATCAAAAATCCACATTTTCTATCTCATAAAGTTTTCAGTCTGTAATCTTAGTCGAAAACTGAATAATCAACTAGATTAGGTAGATATCAACTAGGTAGATATCCTAACCTATCTCGTATCACCTATCAGACCTATCAGAATGTCTTGTCGTAATCCTGCCTGAAAATGGCCTTGCAGCATATCATTCCTTGACTGCATTTCCATTCGGGGATAGGCTGCACGACTGAGTCTTTGTAGTTCTCTAGCAAACGTAGCTACTGACTCGTCCGTCCGTTGTACTCGACCGTGCACCTCTTCTGAACTTACAACTTCTTTCCCAAAGGGGTGGAATGCCTTAAGTAAAGCTTGCGTAAGCTGTACGTAGCTATTTTTCGTAGCGTCCGGTAAACCCCCTATATACTTCTAGAGCATTACCACGTAGATTACTAGGTAGTTTCATTATTTTTTTGTGGCTCAGTGTACTCTTCAGATCTGCTAAAAAGTTCAAATTATAGTTCGTAAAACTCTTTGAAATCTTCGCCAAACTCACCATGAAATAGGGGCAACGGCAAATACCGTCCGCCCCGTCTATTTTTATTCGCTTCTAAGCTACCTGTCGTAGTTCGTAACCTAACAATTTCCTCGCGTAAATGTGTTATTTCCCTTTCCATTCTTCCTCTAGTAAAGCAGCTTTCTGTTTCTATCCTAACACTTGTGTTATCTATACTTTCCGGTACGTCGTAATATTCGCTTGACATAAAATTGTTGTGAAAATTCTGTTAATTAAATATATAATTTAATTTAGTTGATTATTCAGTTTTTGACTAAGATTACAGACTGAAAACTTTATGAGATAAAAAAATCTAGATTTTTGATATTTATAACTTTTATTTTACTAACCAGAGTAATAGGCTCGCTTCAGCAGAATGAAAACAACAAATTTTGTAGCTCAAGCAGGTGAAAGTATGATACTATATTTGTAACTTTTTTCTGTTATCTCACTAAACACAAACTGCCGTAACACTAATACTTAGAAACGAGACCGCACCAGTAGCACTTCACCATCCCACAGCTACAACTTTACACAACAATCAACAATAATAAAATCGTCGTAGTCAATATACAAAAAATATTCAAATTATAACAACGTCTTTACTTAAAATATATTTTAAACACAAACTGCCGTTTTTTTTTGTTTGTTTTTTTTTGTAGTTTTGGAAAATTATTCATAATTATAGCAACGTCTTTACGTAAAATATATTTTAAACACAAACGTAGTCGTAATACCAACTCGACAATTCTTTGTAGGTAAGTGACTGTTAAAAGCGATACAAGCTAATCACACTACTTACTCTACTCGCAGCGCCAATATTTGTAAACAGACCCAGATCCGAGCAACTTTCTAATTGTGCAAAAATCAGGAGGCAAGCCGCGTAAGTAGTTTTATTAATTTGTATAACTTCGGAACTATCGGAACAACACTAGTCGAACAGAAACTCGTAGGCAAAGCAAGTTAGCAAGGCACAAAATCCGGAGGGCGACTGACTGAGGAGTTTT
>JASANF010002127.1:0-50815 GCA_030248245.1 Trissonchulus sp. WLG1_4 | reverse complement strand
AGTAATAATGGCTGATTTGGAGAAAGCGTTTGTCCAAGTGGGCCTACAAGAGTGTGATCGCGACGTCACACGATTTTTTTGGTTAAAAGAGCAAACAAAAGAAGCAACATAAGACAATATACAGGAATACAGATTCGCTCGAGTTCCTTTTGGAGTCATTTCCAGTCCATTCATGCTCTCTGCGACGGTGGCACATCACCTAAAGAATGCTGGAACTCAAGTTGCTGAAGATATACGATCCAACATATACGTCGACAACGTTATATCGGGCGTTCACAATCTGGAAGAAGCGCTGGATTACTATCACGAAGCGAAAAATTTATTCAGCAAAGCTTCGATGAATTTGAGAGAATGGACATCAAATTCAAAAGAATTTACTGAACAATTGCCGGAGCATGACCGAGTGGAACAAGAAAAAGTCAAAGTACTGGGTTTGGTATGGTCGACCACTAACGATGAATTCACTGTTCCAACTCCACGTTTCGATACACTGATTGCTGTGAAAAATAAACGACAGCTTTTGCAAGCAATTGCTCAAGTGTATGATCCTTTAGGCTTGTTCGCTCCAGTGACGATTTCAGCTAAGCTGCTTTACCAAAGCCTGTGGGAATCTGGCTGCAGTTGGGATGATCCTTTGCCACAAGACAAAATGGAACTGTGGCGCACAATAGCCAAAGATCTTGTAGAAATTGGAAAAATTCCAATCAAAAGAAGAATACAAGCATCAACTTGTAGTGGTCGGATTGAATTAGTAGCCTTCTCCGATGCCTCACAGAAAGCCTACGCAACAGCAATATACTTGAAAATAAGCTACAACAATACAGTTTCGATGTCGTTTCTGTTTGCTAAAGCTCGTGTAGCTCCGTCAAGGTCAACAAGTATACCCAGACTCGAGCTCTTGGGCGTGTTGATTAGTATGAGGGCATTGAAATTTGTTGAAGATGAAATCCGACTTCCGATCAGCTCCAAACGTCTTTACACGGATTCAAAGTGTGTTTTGAACTGGCTTTCAACAAAGCGGTTACTTCAAACGTTTGTTCAAAATAGAATCAACGAAATTAAAAGTTTTGAAGACGTTGAAATTTTATATGTTCCGACTGATATAAACCCTGCGGATCTAGCTACACGAGGGAAATCAGTTGAAGACATATACACAAACACTTTGTGGTGGTATGGTCCTGACTGGAAAGAACTTGATTCTGTGCCACAAGAAGCTGCAAAAAGTAATAGCGATTCAGATGAAGCTAGCAAAGAATTAAAGTCTGCATTCCACCATGCGACAATGATGACGAAAGAATCAACTGTCAATGATAAAGGTATCTTCGGGATCAGTATTGAAGCATATTCTTCACTGACAAAACTTCTGCGAGTCTCCGCTTGGATAAATAGATTTATTCGACGAATTCGATTCAAACAAGTTCCTGAAAGTGAATATATAACCGCCAAAGAACTGAATGAAGTCAAAAATTTATGGGAGTCTCATGTGCAAAAAAAGCATTATCCGGAACTATTTCAGTCAAAACTGACAAAACAAGCTAAAGACATGATTGCCAGTCTGGGAATCGTCACAGACCGTACTAGACTATTGTGCTGTCAAGGAAGATTACAAAATGCGGACTTAGATTCGAGTCAGTTATCGCTTCGTCTGTTACCCCCAAATACAAAATATGCAGAATTGGTGATAAGTGACGTTCATAAAAAACTTTGCCATTCTGGTGTTTCAACAGTTTTAGCACAATTGCGCCAACAATATTGGCTGCCCAGAGGAAGAAGATGCGTTCAGAAAGTGTTGAGGCAATGCAAGATTTGCAAAAGACACGAAGGTGGGCCATACAAGTCACCTGAAATGCCACCACTACCGAAAGAAAGGGTGACTATGTCCGCTCCATTTTTGTTCGTGGGCATAGACTATTTTGGTCCCATGTACACATTAGAAAAAGAAACCCGCGACGAAAGCAAGGTTTGGGTATGCTTGTTCACCTGTTTGTTGGTGAGGGCCATACACTTAGAAATGGTATCTCACATGACCGGTGAACAATTTTTGCTGGCTATGCGCCGATTTGTAGCTAGACGAGGAGTTCCGAAAGAAATACTGTGCGACAACGCACCCCAATTCAAGCTGGTAAAGGCTGCCAGTGACAGTTTATGGAAAAGCGCAGTTCGCAACGAATCAGTGCAAAACTTTTTTGCAGCTCAATCAATTGAATGGAAGTTTGTCCCAGAGTTCTCTCCATGGATGGGAGGAGTGTATGAAAGATTAATTGGCCTAACAAAACGAGCTTTGCGAAAAACGATAGGAAAGCTGCACTTGACTACACAGCAATTACAAACACTACTTACGGAAGTTGAAGCGATAGTTAACTGCAGACCGTTAACTTATGTTGGGGCAGACCATGATGGTTACCAAACAATTTCCCCTTCCAATTTTTTGGTGTTGAAATTTGACCATCATTTTCCAGAATTTAAATTCAATGACAATAATCAACCACAGCTTACGTCTAAATTTGCTCAAAATGTTTTGGAAAAATGGCGACAAGGACAAGAGTACATCAAGTCGTTTTGGAGATTATGGTGGGACGAGTATTTAATGTCCCTCAGAGAGCGAACACAAGTCAGGTTCAAAGCAAACAAGTCAGAAAATTCATCCAGCCCAAAAGTCGGTGACATTGTTCTAATTCATGATAAACTGCCACGATGCAACTGGAAACTTGGAAAAGTTTCCAAATTACACACAAGCCGCGATAGACAAATTCGTTCCGCTAGTGTTACATCGACTAGTGGACGCCAATTGACAAGACCGATCAGACTATTGTATCCATTGGAGCTAAATACCAACGACAATAGCACTGGAGATTTCCAAAAAGAGCGTGAGGCAACTAAACGACCCACTTGCGCAGCTGCTGCTACAGCAAAAAGAATGATGCAAGATCAACTTTCGTCCGCGTGAGTGTCGTGAGGATACAAAATCGTTCACGAATCTGTCAACAAACTTTAAAAATAAAAACTTAAAATTTCTAGAACGAAGATTGCACAAAGTTAACTTTAGCTACAAATAGCGAGATCACAAGTTTGAATACAGTTTTTAAAAGTTATCCTTTTCTACCAATAAATTCGTAAACTTTTTTGGTGTTCGAATTACAATTTGGAGTTCAATTTCTCTATAAGTGGTGTATTTATTCATGCAGGTACATAAGTCAGGCGCTACATGAGTTATAGAATCGAACCACCGTACAACCTTATAAATCGAATTCTTTACCGTCTGAGCCAACCTGAGTCAATGGTAGACAATTCCTTCAAGTTGAAATAACGACATGACGAATCAAGGACTGTGGACTTCACACATTCAAAATTAGCTTTTATTACTGAAAAGCAAACATGAAACTATCGCAAAGAACGGTGGAAAATTATCCAACATGCTAAATCATTGCTGATTTATTTGTACTTATTATTTATGTCTGCAAATTCTTTAGCGGTGAAAACAAGAACCATTGTACCTTTTGTTATGATCAATATTTGATCTTCCTACTTCAATGGCTCGTTGGTGGACTGCAATGACTCTCGCTTTGGGTGCGAGAGGCCCCTGGTCAAGTTCAGGACGAGCCATTTTTAAAATCTTTTTATAATTATTATAATTATGTTGTAACTAAATGTAACTTCCACTATTGTAGTTTTTCACTAAATATAAATTATACGCTAAAAACTACACAGATATTAAATGCCTAATTAGTAAATACCTTAGTGACAGCATAATAGGAGTGTGTGTCCTTAATTTAATATAATTTTGGTTAAATGCGACTAGTTTTTTAAGGCCACAGGCACAGGTAGATTTTGAACTGCCAGAAATTGCTCACAGGCCGTTCTGTTTCAATAAAAATTTGTGCCTGTGAGCGATCTCACAATTTTGGCCTTTTTTCACAGGCCGACGGTTGGCCTGTGAGAGCGCCAATACAGATTATTTAGGGGGAGGGGGGTTGCACCGATTAAGGGACACTATTTTTCCACTTAGTCAAAATTCTTAGTTTTTTTCCGAAATTTTGCTCTAACTTCGCAAATACGTATCACATAAGCATAATCGACATGTCAAATGAAAAATCTGCCTTTAGTGCACCTATTTCTCAACCTGGATATTTTAAATTTTAAATTTAAACGACATTTTTATTTGAACAATGTGAACAGGTTACACATTTTGCAAATAAGACTAAATAAGGGACAGTTGGTTCCAAACAAGAGACAAAGCATACCAATTAAGGGACAGCAAATATGAAACTGAATAAGGGACGAAATGAGACAATTTAGTTCTAGAAAACAAACATATCAGCTGGGCAAAGTATTAAAAACGTTATCCTTATTAAAACCAAAGTAGCAAAACAAAATTTACAAGACAGAAACACAAAAACAATATACTTAGGAGGTGGTTAGTGGACAGCTGAGTCCAAAATTAAGCTCTTATTTGCATATCTACGGGCCCATTCCTCGGATTAAACGGATTGAACTCAGTTTATGAGGTTTAGGAAACGGACTAGACGAGTTGAAATAGGCTTTGTAGCTAGCGGCGTAGTCTAAACACATTCCCAAACTACCAGTTGACTAAACGGATTTACCAACATAAGCGTTAGCGCATGCGAGTAATGGAGTCAAAAGTTTGCGGGGCTTCTCCGGCTAAATTTTGGGGACCCTCCCCTCCTGATCGACCAAAAATACCCTAAATTTTGCCAAATTTTCTAAAATTTTCCCAAGAAAGGGCCAATTTTTCGAAATTTTGTCCAAATTTTGGGGACCCTGCCCCACGGCCCCTCGATTTGGGGGGTGCCCCCATCGCCGCCCGCCCTCATACATGTATTCAATAGTGTACATAGTCTTTTTGTCTGACTGAAAAGCGGCACACTAAAAGTTAATTAAGTCCACGTAATCTTGAGAATTTGGAATGACATTTTTAAGCATGATTTTTACACTGCTTTGTTGGATTAAAATTAATTGTAAAGGCAAAAGCTTCGAACAATTGTTTATCACGAGCCTTATGTATGCACGCCTAATTAGGCATGCCTAATGAAGTATTATATTAAAAAGGCCTTCTAACCAAGGATTAAACGGCAGTTTTTAACTAAATCTTAAACGCCAACTGTGCTAATTTTTATTGCAGCAGCAAATTCAAACCGGTTTAAAGATTGTAAGTCTGAGCTAACTCGGTTTAAGGTGGTAGTTACGTTTTCGAAGTTTTTGCAATAATTCAAAAGTTACTTGATCGAACATAATCAAACTTGGCACGGACATTGCAAATGTGAATAGCAATATTTCAGCTAATTTTGACATTGATTCAAACTTTTACGGTTAATTTATAGCTAAAAAACTGGTTTTTTTGTGTATTTTTTGAGGACTTACAAAATTGTATGCAAATTTTTGTGGCTCTTACACTACTCATAAAAGCCATTCAAAAAAGGTCTAACCCAATTTATTTTAAGAATATTTTCAGCTAAAATATGACATATTTCTGTTAGTCGTTCTAGGCGATCTGTAACTTTGAATTTTTTTACCTCAATTCTGATTTCTCATGCCCATATCACAAAATACCAATAACCACTTTGCACAATAATTTACATGTACATAGTCCCTTATGCATCTATTATACCTGCAAAATTTGGTTAGTATATGTCACAGCAGCCACGAGCATTGGCAGTGTTAATAAACCCCTTTAAAAATTGCAAATTTTCTTCAGTCTCCTGAAACGTCATTTTTAAAACTTTTGTACGCCATTTTTTCAACGTGTACGGGAAAACTGTGCTTAATGTAATATTAGCTGACCACAATGAGGCCCTATTTAACTCAATTAAATTTTTTTTAAAAATCCGTCATTTCTGAGCACGATGGCTGATTTCAGTTGAAGTAACCAATATCCTGTTCCGTTCATAAGAATGCGAAAAACAACTTATTTGACAGTAGCCAAATAAATTTGGCCTATACCTTTTTCGAATTGAGTGAAAAGGTTGATTATTTTTTTAGTTACAGCCTACCAAAGTCATAAAAACTGCCGTTTCTAGACTTTTTAGAAAAATTTGAGGCAGACTTTTGCTCACTGTAAAAATCTGCTAAATTATTACGTTTAGTTAAGCATACCAGCAGTTTTGTAACACATCAACGTGCCTTTGGTATAAATTGCGTAATTGTATGCTGAATTTTTTCACCACAGTGAAGAAATAACGAAATACGGGGAAAAATGCATAAAATTGAGCTGATGAGCTTCACCAAAATAGTTGGCGTGCACACTATGAATAACACCGACTCACGAAAAATTGTAAGTTTGTAAAAAATAAGTTGATTAACAATATGCAAAAAACCGCTTGTAAATTGATTTAGTAATTGCTACAAAATAGAACATTGAAAAAAGCTGCGAAAACGTAACTACCACCTTAAGCTAATCGGTTACAGTTGAAGTAAGGCTCAGGCGTCAATTTCATTTAAGATTAAAGTAGGCCGAAATGTCAATGTCTTCTATGTAACTTCTTTTAGAATTTACTATATAATTTGAAGTTGAAGTTAGGTTATTTCACTTCAAGTTGAAATTAGAGATAAAGTAAGACCTCTAAATTTTTGCAGTTAAAGTAAAAGTAAAACATCTAACTTTTCTAATTTCAGTTAAAGCTAAAGGTTAACTGAACTTTTTTGCACCAAGTACTTTGCTACTTTGCGGCTACCAGTATACTTTGCGGTCAGAACCTTAAAGTAATAATCATTGTAACACCTTTTTTACTAAAATTGCAGAAAGTCGAAAATTTGGTCAAGTTGACCACTACAGCATTTTGCTTGGGGTGCCAAAGTGAAACAGTACATAAAAATTGAACCATAAAATGTTAAATGATACCTCTACGCATATACATACACTACGTCGCAAAAACAATTTTGCTCGAGTGATTATTCAATAAAGCATAGGTCGAATACATGGAAAATTATCCTTTCAAGGGAGTCATAACACCAGTTGACAGTAGTTCAGTACAGGCACGTACACTTGCAAATACATACACAGTCAAGGTTATTTGCTTGCGATTTCATAAAGTTAGTTCGAACAGTAAAAAACCAATATTTGACACATAAATGTGCATAGCTTCTTATGTTAGTGCGATCCAAAAAGTTGATCTTAAACCGATTTATAAGATCCTGAAACAGCGAAGATTTGCGTTTTGAGAAAAAAGCAGTTCTAGTATTTTGAATTACATTTACTAATTATGCTCCGATTTATTTATGTGTATTGCTAGATATTTATTGTGCGGTAGCTATATGCATATTAGACTGAAAATCTGTCAAAATGGGAAGGCGAACAGACATTTAAACATGCATATGAAAGGGCACAAAGATCTCAGCAGCATGTTGGGGCTAAAAGTGAAGTTACTGATGTTACTGAACATGTTTAATGAATACTATTATTAACCTTTTAAAAATATCCACACTAGTTATATATCTACGCTCGTATCAGATTATGTCATAATGAGAAGAATACCTATTTTAAGTTCTCACGTTCATTTAAATTTAGAAAGTCAATAAAAAGAAGAAATACATTATTTATTTTATACCCTCCTCAAACAAATTTTTATGTCCAGCTCGCATACTTATGTTGGATGGAAATGAAGCCAGGTAAATTCAATAAGTAACTTTAGAAATATGCAGACATAATGGCGTTAGCAATAAAAGTCGTTAATATATCACCATAAATGTCAAAACACACACAATCTACGCTGCAAGAAGCAGCGCAAAGACCTGTCGGCATTGCGATGCCGACAGGAAAAACCACGCCCGCGGCCCGGCCCGCAGCTCGGCCCGCGCCCCGGCCCGCAGCTCAGCCCGCAGCCCGGCCGGCGGCCCGGCCCACCACCGGCCCGCGGGCCGGTGGCGGGCCGCTGTTTGCGGGCCGGACCCGGGCCGGGTCGGGCCGGCCCGGGCCCGGGCCCGGCCCGCGAGTGATAGGTCTGGCCCGGCCCGGGCCGGCCCGCAAAATGTTGGTAGTGAAAGAACTCTACTGTTAGATTGCTGTGGCTATCGCGGTGATAGCGAAAATGGCTACCTATAGCCAATTCGCCACGCATCGCCACGTATGTCGCGGCGACTCATAGCCAGTGGCAATTTTGGCAAATTTAAAAAGCGACTCGTACATACCAGTGGCAATTTTGGCGATTTTAAGTTCAAATAGCTGCCATTTAGTAGTGAATTTATTTAATTACCTACATTACGTTATTTAATTTAACTCGAGGTCTGTGGCTATTTGCGCTATAGCGCTTTTTGGGGGTGCTATATGCGCAATATGCGCTATCGAAGGTGCTATATGCGCTATTTGCGCTATATGCGCTTTCGATATGGATGAAACTTCTACAGCAAAATGGCCACGGGGGATTTGAACCACCCATTGCTAGACTGATAGCTTAACGCTCTACCAACTGACTACGCTGGCCTATTGGTGTTTGTGTTAATTTCTCTTTAAATACTGATGCTGATTTTGGATAGCGCTTATAGCACCTGATGGTGCTATTTGCGCTATTTAGGCGCTATTTTGTGCTATTGGCTAACTTATTGAAAAGTTTTGTACTTTTTAGCATGTATACGATCCTTCAATAAACAAAAAAAATTTTAAAAGTATTTTAAAACTTTTGTTTGTGTTCTGGACGTCAATATAAAAAATAGTGCATAAATAGCGCATATAGCACAACGATAGCGCATCAGAGTGCTATAAGCGCTATTTTTTTCATAGGCTTAAAAATAGCGCTTATAGCACCTTATTTAGGCGCTAATTTGTGCTATTGGCTAATTTATTGAAAATTTTTGTAGTTCTTATTAAGAATACGGTCCCTCAATAAATTCGAATAATTTTAAAATTATTTTTTAAATTTTTGTTTGTGTTCTAGTCGACAACGTGAAAAACAGCGCATATAGAACAACGATAGCGCATCAAAGTGCTATAAGCGCTATTTTTTTAGTAGGCTTAAAAAAATAGCGCTTATTGCACCAGGGCCCGATTTATCGAAACAACAAATGTTCGTCGTTGAAAATGTTCGTCGTTGAAAAACAAGTGTTCGTCGTTGAAAGTTCGTCGTTGACATTGTTCGTCGTTGAAAAATTTTTCAACGACGAGCTTTGGTTTTTTAGAACATTATTTTGTTCTAAAAGACAAAAGCTCGTCGTTGAAAAAATTTTTTTTTACAAACATTTTAACGAACATTTTTACGAACATTTTAACGGAGCTCAAGACATGCGTTGAAATGTTCGCCGTTGAAAATTTTTCAACGACGAACATTTGTTTTTCAAAGACGAACATTTGTTTTTCAGCGACGAACATTTGTTTTTCAACGACGAACGTTTGTTTTTTCAACGACGAACATTTTCAACGACGAACATTTGATTTTTCAACGACGAACATTTGTTTTTCAACGACGAACATTTGTTTTTCAACGACGAACATTTGTTTTTCAACGACGAACATTTGTCCTATAATTACGTGTTATGTTCGTCGTTGAAAATGTTTCGATCAATCCAAAATTTTCAACGACGAACATTTTCAACGACGAACATTTTCAACGACGAACATTTTGCTTCGATAGATCGGGCCCAAATGGTGCTATTTGCGCTATTTAGGAGCTTGGACTCTGCTTGTACATGATTATTATATTCTTATTATGATTATTAACTCATTATTGCCATAAACTATTTCTCGTTTTTTTCCTGCTTAACAAGTAAGTTATATGTGTTTTTTGGTTATTTCCTTTAATGATCTGTTTTTAGTGGAATATTAATATGCTGGAGAATACTTTATTTACCTAACGTTACGAGTATTTGGTACATAACGCGTGTAAGCGAAATCGAAATAGCACTTTTTGTGCTATAGCGCTGTTTTTATGCGCTGTATGCGCTATATGCGCTATATGCGCTATATGCGCTATATGCGCTATATGCGCTATAAGCGCTATGGAATTTGCTATATGCGCTATTTGCGCTACAGCGCTTTTTGGGAGTGCTATATACGCTATTTGCGCTATATGCGCTATCGAAGGTGCTATATGCGCTATTTGCACTATAGCGCTTTTTGTGGGTGCTATATGCGCTATTTGCGCTATAGCGCTTTTTGGGAGTGTTATATACGCTGTTTGCGCTATAAGCGCTATCGAAGGTGCTATATGCGCAATTTGCGCTATAGCGCTGTTTGAGAGTGCTATATGCGCTATTTGCTATTTGCTATATAGGCTATTTGCGCTATAGCGCTTTTTGGGGGTGCTATATGCGCTATATGCGCTATCGAAGGTGCTATATGCGCTATTTGCGCTATAGCGCTTTTTGAGAGTGTTATATGCGCTATTTGCGCTATAAGCACTATCGAAGGTGATTACTCTCTGATCAATTTCGGAAGTCTCGGATCGTAACAAATGTGATTTTGCAACTGTAACGTACCTATATCATGTTTTTGTCAATTTTTAGTTTCCTTACTGCCTAGAAAGTCTAGTTGTCTCAGAAACAAACTTCACACCTGCACCGAGTTTTATTGTACATGAATCATTCCTTTTTCTGAAGCACAAAAATCATATCTTGGTGGTAATTCAATTAGAAGAGATTTTGTTAAGGCTTAATAGTTTTGCTTCAAAAAACTTGACATTGAAATTTCTACAGCTGGTCAAATCTATTCTGTTTTGGTTTTTTAGTGATTTAAGCTTATGCAATTTAAATGACTCCCCTAATTGCAATTACCACCGTTAATAAACTAGCCTAAATTAGTTTTGTGTAGCGGTAGCGATTTTTCCTGTTGGGCCACAGCCCAACAGGTCTTTAATTTTGATTCTGGTATCTTAACACAGTGCCAACGTTAAAACGTTAATATGCAAAGTGTGTTTTACACGTCTTCTACCGTTGCTTTGCGTCTGTCACAAGAAAATGCCTGTTAATACTCAGTTAGATGCTGTTTTTGCGATTGCTGTGAAAATCATTTGAAAATCCAAAGGTTTGACAAAAAGGTATCTAGTAGGAATCGACGATGTCGCCTCCAAACCTAACGGCTTGACCACTCGGCCACACGGTTCCATAGTAATAATGATGCTTCACTAAGTAGTAATCGTAATTCTATTTGAAACATAATTCTATTAGAAAAATATATACATTACTGCCTGCTTCCAAACTAAACAGCAGCAAAACTAAAATTTGCTAAATATCATTTTATTGGTAAACAGAAATAAGAACAGTAGTATATAGTGAGTTAATTGAGGGTTGTTTGGGCCGGGAGCAGATGGTTAATTTTTGGTAAGCAAATGGTTAAAGTTTGGTCATTTCTTACTGTCTTATGAGTGAATCATGGGCATAATTTATCGGTTTTTATAGTTTTGTATGGTCATTAGTGTGTCTTTCGTGGTAAAAATTTGGTCAGGCAATGAGTCGGGAGCGTTTTAAAAATGTTACTGATCAATTTTATTGCTAATCACAGGCTTTGTTTAGCGATTTTTGCGAGTTTGCATGGTCTTCATAGTGTTTTTTGTTGTAATAACTGTTCATGCGTTAGGCCGGGAGAGTCACAACGTTATTGATCAATTTTATTATATTTATTATTTTATTATTTATATTTTTTTGTTTTATGTAAATGTCAATAGAATATTAAGCTACATTATGCTACTATCAATCAGTAACAATACAGAAAAAAGCACAACAATTTAAAAAAAACACACATATAAGCATAGAAACTTCAATTTTTATGACAAAAATTACTCTAACACGCAATACACACGCACAAACAAAAAAACACCACCGAAACCACTTAGTCATTACAAACTTATTTATTGTTAAAACACACTTATCACTCCAAAATCACAATTTAACAGAAAAATTAGCATTTCTGTAGAAATTTCCATTAGTTTTCGTTACTGTAAAGGCTTCTGTACTCATGTTCTGTACTCACATTCTGTACTTACATTCTCTGTACTTGTTGTTTTTATAGCCATTTTATAACTTATGTTGTTATTGATACTAATATGATGTTACCCTATTGTTCTTGTTATATGTTACCCTGTTGTTATAACACAAGAATTAGCCATTACTCACTTAACTCATCTACCTCTGGTTTATGCAACAGAATTATCAGTCTAATCAGATTATCTGATTAATCATAACCACTCAAAAAAACTTAAACGAATGTGACTAAAATCAGGTAATAAACTAGATAATTAGGAAAAAATCAACTTCATGATATAAATTTTGTCAGCATTTTTCCATTTTTACGCTATGCCTGACTCTCTTTAAGTTTAGGTTAAGTAACTTTAGTACGTAAAATAGGCAAAGTATGTAAATTGCTAGGTGCTAAGAATTTTGGTGTAGTCGAAGTTCAAGACTATTGGAAGTTGGAACGTTCCTTACTAACTGTGTATGTATTTATAATTGTACCTGTACATTTGTGTGTGTCTATATTTATATGTTGTTATATATGTTTTAACATTAAAAATTTAAAAATTGTTTGTTTGTTTTATGGTTGTAGACTAAATTATGATTGTATTAAATCAGTAAAGTTCATTCATTTTACCTCAAGTTGGTGCATAAAGATTGGTAGAAGTTAGTAATGGCTAATGTCAATAGTAATAGCCAACAAATAGAGCTATCCAGTGACTACTTGATCACTAGAATTGGTTAAGGATAACCTAAGTTAGGTACATTTAACTACAAATATTTCTTATATTCTTGTGGCAAAACTAGTTTACAATAAGACAACAGTGAAAATTTACAGCTGCCTAGTGGGTTAAAAATGCTAAATTTTTAATTTTACCGACTGTAGCTATGAACTGGTAACAGATACAAGAAACGTAATCCGCTAGTTTTGTGCGTTACGCAATAGACCATAGGCTCATGCAAGAATTTAGTTGGTCGGACCAGTATTACCTGAGTAATGGGCAGATATGTAAAAAGGGAGAGTAGAAGTTTACCCGGTATAATTTTAGGTTAGCACATAAAAATAGGGGTATGGTCTTACTTAAGACACTATAGCTTAGCAATATCTGACGGGATTTACTAGTTAGTTAGTTCACACTATGCACAAAATATATGGCTATCCAATGACGTATTAATTATGCTGATCTCCCCACTATTACTTGAGATAAATAATTTTTAGTGGTAATTTTTAGGTATTTTTCACCTATTGTACGTGGAAGTGCCTTGAAAACTAGTTTAAAACCAACCTTCACTACGATGAATATGGCTAAAATTTTTTCATTTTTCGACTTTTTTGAGTTAGCCTTAGTAAATAACTAGTGATAGCCGTTAGTTATTCGGTTGCAGAAATATCTGGGCTAAATGACGCTACAAGAATTATTGCGATAAACAAAGTATTACCTGAGAATTTAGTAAACGTAGTCAGTTTACCCGGTAAAATTTTCGTTTAGTACATGGCGTATAGTTTTACTTAAGCTTCTATTACAGAACAACGGCTAAGGCTACACACTATATCGCACTATTGCTAAAAAATAAGGCTATCGAATGACAACAAAATTATTAAAATAGTCAGAGTATTACTTAAGATAATTAGATTTTAGTGTACTATACTATTAGTTTAACTGACTATACTACATACCATACTGCATAAACTACTACTACTAATACGACTATACTGCATAAACTACACAGGCATAATATACTGAAATAATGTGCGGGTAAAATGAACGTGAAATACTACTGAATGTGATGTTAATAATTATCTACAACTGTCATGATAGTAATAAAAAATAATTAATAAACAATAACTAATTAATATAATTTACAACCTACCACCGACAACAACACCACAACATAACCACGAAAAACACACTCACAACCACGCAAAACCACAAAATCACAAAAACAAGCCTATGATTAATACATAAGACAATAAGAATTGACCAAAAGCTAACCAAATACTGACTAAATTCCGGCCATCAACCAAAACTTTACCACCAAAAACACACTCATGACCACAGAAAACCACAAAAATCGATAAATTATGCCTATGATTATAAGGCAAAAATATTAACCAAAACTTAACCAAAAACTGACTAAATTATGACCAAATACTGTAATATTTATCAAATTCTATACAGTAATCTAACTTTCTGTACACTAATTTAAAATATTATTACACTATTCTGACCACAAAACGACCATTTACTTACCAAAATATTACCACAAAACACACACTAACGACCATGCAAAACCACAAAAATCAATAAATTATGCCTATGATTAACACATAAAGCAAAAAATATTAACCAAAACTTAACCAAAATCTGACTCAATTATGACCAAATACTGTTATATTTATCAAAATCTATACATTAATCTACCATTTGTATAATTCTGTACATTAATCTATAATATTATATATTATAAGATTATATATTATATATTAATATAAAAAGACTTGGGTTAATTAACTTTCTGACTGTTACGTGTTATGCGAGAACTACTACTTTCGACTCGGATTAAACTCTACACGATCACTTCCTTAGGTTCACTATCAACACAATATGGGCAATACAAAACATACGTTTAGGGTGCGCGTAGGTACTTGCTGATACACAGTAATACTTTCCCAATTTGGTTCTATCCTGTCTATATCGGATCTCAACTCAAACTCAAATAGGCTCGTGGAGTAGCAGAGGTTAGAAATGTTTTTGCGGGGGCTCCACCCTTCGAAAAGGGAACCGAGTAGCTACAGAAGACTAAACTACAGAGATCCGTTTAGGTCACCTACGGATCCTAGTCCAACCTCGATAGTTAAGCTCAGTACCTCTGCGTGCTAACTCAGTCGAAATGCTTACGATCGCCGAAACGTACGTAAACACAAACAATATATGAAAACACTAACAGTACTACCTCCACGGCGATCGTGTTTACCTATAGTTCTACTGATCTCTCAGTAATAGAAACACACCCTTTAATTTTGACTAAGTTCTCGCTAACTCTCAATCGACGTGTAAATCACTCAAAGTTTGCCTCTCCTATAGCTTCTACTTAAACTTCCACTTGAGCAACTGGTTTCAGGGGATTTGAACTGCTCGGACAAGCTTTTCTGCTCTGCCCGTCGTGATTCGGGGGGACACCAAAGGCCGGGGATAACTAGGAACTTATACCTTATTTCAGAGGCCTAGCTCAACCCTGACGCCTGCTTTTTCTGGTGTCGGGGGACAACTACGGATCAACTCCCCAATGCTATCTCAATAACAAAACTTTCACTTCACTTTTTTGACTAACAACTCAAAACTCTACTCAATACTCAAAATTATGTGTGACTCGTGTAACTTTACGTAAACCTGAAAGAGATAGCACAATACACCTAACAGACAATCGTAGCTACAATCTACAATCCTAAATAACTCGCGTAATAGTTCTTGAATTGGGTTCAACCGCTAAGGACACACAAACAGCACAGAACATAAGATACTCCTGAAAATCCCTAGGCTGGAATCGGCACTCTTCTAGCCTGACCCTTTTAGGCTAGAACTAAACCTGCAACAACTGGTCTACTGGTCAACTCAATGATCTACTGGACGGCTCTAACCTAAGGGTCAGCCTAGGCTATATTCTACCTAGCAACTTCTACAACAGAACTAACAATTAGGGGATCCGGAGCGGCTGAGGACTGGACAGGACCGGGCGGCACGGATAGCGGGCGACACGACCAACGGAGGGGGGACACGGAGCACGGCACCTGGAGGGGGAACTGGCGCGCGGGAGTGAGGCGGGCAGCACGGGATCTGGGGGAGAGCTGGGCGGACGCTCGGGGCAGCGGACGGGCACGGCGCACGATGGAGGGGCACCGACAGGAACTGGCCGAGCGTGAGAGGCGCGGCGGCTGACTGGAACTGGGAGCGCGGCAGCGTGGCTGACGCGACGGCGGGGATAACGACCGGGGGGCACAGGCGCTTGGCAGCGCGAACGACGGGGGCGGACGGCGGGCGGCGCGACGGACACGGGGGACGCACGGGGAAATCGCGGACGCTCGTTAGCGTACGCGAGGGTAGACCAGGGGACGAGCCGGGCGGCTAGCGGGGGGCAGACAGGCGTAATCGGCGTAAGTCCGGGAAGCGCTGAATGGCGCTGGCAAAATACACTAAGGGCCTAATGGCCGCTGAAAAGGAAAAAGGGCAGAGCACGGGCGCCGCTGGCGCTGAACAGTCAAAGGATCAAAAGTGGAGTCGGACACGAGATTTAGGTGACACTCGTTTATTGGAGGCCGAGACAGAGTTATGAACAGGGGCAGTAAATGGTGCACGGGCGGGAGCAGGAGAGAGCGAATTTACCAAGCCGACCAAACGCGGCGAAAAACTATTACCCGACTGACTTAGCTAAAAGGAAAAATTCGGTATTTTCTTTGATTTTCTTTGTCGGGATCTACCGATCCCGAATCTAACCAATCAGAAGCGGCCATCCTTAGGCCCGCCTACCTACACTTTTGCAAATTTCCACTTGAGGGCTGGGGGTCGAAGGCTGCTGGCCCTCACACCTTGATTCCTAATTCCTTCTAATAGCCCTTGATTCCTGGTCGCCCCAGGTACGGTAATTTATCTCACTTCTACTTGGGCGGCCAGAGAAACTCAAGTACCAAAATGGGCAAACCGCATTACAAAAACATTACGAAAGGGAAAGGGAAAAATGGAAAGGGGGGAAAGGGGAAAATTGGAGAATACTAAAAACCGAACGTACACTAACTAAACACTTAACCAATTACGTATATACACTAATTAATTAATAAACGTTATATGCAAACCTATTATGTAATTATTGTGCAATTATATTTCCGTACTGGACCTCCTTCTGGGCTGCGGACCCAGTCAAAACTACACATTCTCAAACTACCGTAATCCCTTCACTAAACTTAGGGCGAACTTAGGGCTTTCTTCTGCTCCCAAAAAACATAGTTACCAATACCGTGAAGAGTCCAGCTAGCTCGCCAATATCTGGGCTAATGCTATGGCTTAGCCCAGATATTGTTTACAAACAACTATCCGGCTAGCTTCTATACTCTCAGGGGGGACTTCCAAATCACTGCATAAAACTGGTTAATTACTGATTAATAAAACACGACCCTCAGACAATACGGACAAATATGAACACCAATAACGCATACGGACACATGGGCAATTATTACATGACAATCGGCTTCAAATATTCACAAGGAGCAATAGGGAAAGGGGCGGATACTATTTAGGGACATTATTACGTATTACTTCGTCTTCTTTCCGTGCCAAATTCGAACTACACTTCAGGGGGGGAACTTAGGACTTCTATAACTGACGATTAACCGAATCAGAGGCGCTCTCGTGCGGACATGGGGGGGGGAATTGGGGTTTAGGGAAATATGCAAAACAGGGATTCCGCCTGAGAGTGTGGCCTCATTCTGTGCCACGTCTGATCACTAAACTACGTACTAAACCGAACAAGTAGCTCACTTCTTGCAGCTACAACCAAAATCGTTCAAAACCTGTATCAATCAGGGGGCTCGTTAACCCTGTTTTATTACAATATGACCTTGAAATAGCCGACCTTGACACACAAGATAGCAACACGCATGCTCCCCATCCAATGCACCCCACCCATTGCAACCGACCCAATTCGTATGCACCCCACCCATTGCACCCCACTCAAAGTGCCCTGAGATGCTGCCACTATACTACTAAGAACAACGCAAGAATAGACAGAAATCAATGATCAATCTGCACTTAATCTGCAGCTTGCAAGTTCCATTTACCGAAGGGTTTTGACTCCAATTTTGCAGTTTAACTGTCTGCAAAAGGAGAAGTTATGTATTTATGGGAAATATGTAAATCGAGAAAAACACTTTCGCTGGCCCAACAGGTTTACGATGGCCTTTGGCCAATGTACTTAAAAGTGTATGCCTGATACTTACTGAATCCTGTTGCCGAAAACTTAGCTTTTTTTTTGCAAGCTTGGACCCCCACCTCTGATGGCTAGCCTGAGCGATTGCTGACTTAAGTCTTCGTTCTTTCAGGGTAGGTAATAATAACTTACATCGCCCCGCACAAAATGCAGATAAAGATGGTTCATGTATACCTAAAATCTCATTAAGAATTACTGCATCCCGAAACAAAACAGATGGCGTGATTTTTACGACCGCTCGCTGCCCGCTTAATGATTGCACTTGTTTCTTTTCAGATCTAGTCAAATCACGTTTTTTTGGCTGTCCTGTTGTAGTACACTAGTGCGTAATGCCTATGCAAAAATTGGCCAAAATAATTTAGTCATGTTTCTCTCGCAATTTTATACAACAAGTGCAACATTAAGTAATGGGTGCCACATCATCACGGCTACTTGCTGCAAAGTGCTGAGGAAAATTATAACACTCCTGCTATTTACGAATGCCCAGCCATACACGTGCAATAAAATGCAATTTCCATTTTGAACATCTCCGGGAAGGAACTTTGCCCCTTTTAGGGGCTCCTTGTTTTTCTTGTCCAATAATAATTTATAAATTTATTTCTTTTTTCAAGAAAATGGAAGACTTCTTTTTCTTGTCTTTTTCTTGTCTTTAAATAATGACTTAGCTGTAAAAAACTGCCTAAGCCAATGTCGTATAAGTGGTTTGGTGAGCTCAACCTCAGGTCTAGCCGCATGGTGTACTGTAATTAGCATATTTTCCAATCCGTCTCGGAATTCAGGCTACGCTCGCATTAGGCTTAGTTTTTGGAATATTTCCTTACGCTTAACTTCTTGAAAGTCATGAAGTCTGGACATGCACAAAATCCGGATTAAATTTGCCTTTTTAAAGTCCCAAAATACTTTTATGTATATACTCTCAACCATAGGTGCACATAGGGGGGATAGGGGGGACACCCCCCTCCTCAGACACCCCCCGCCGATTCCTTCCGTGCATCTCTGCTCTCAAACTACCATTATGAGGCCGATTCGGGTATGGGTCACACAAAGTTCGAGCCGCAGGCTACGCGCGGGTAGCCACTTCAGTCCGCGCGAGTAGGCTTCTGGCATTCTAAAAATACAATGTCAGATCTATTTGTATACTCTATTTTTGAACTTTTAGCTGGCGAGCTAGTTTTGAGTTTGGAGCGTAACAAATTTATTTTTAAAAACTATAAAATGGCATTGTACGCATGCAAGAATTCTATATTGCAGTAGTTCTTTACTTTTCTTACTGCCTAGAATGTCGAATTGTCTCAGAAATAAACTTGATATCTGCACCGAGTAAGATTTTACTGCACATGAACCACTTTTTTTGAAAGCAAAGGTCATATCTTGGTGGTAATCAATTAGAAGAATTTTTTAAGGCTTAATCGTTTTGCTTCAAAAAAACTGACATAAACGTCAAAACCTCTACAGGTGGTCAAATCAACTAGATTTTGGGTTTTTTAAGATTCAAAAAAACTCTGCTAATCGCGACTACCGTTAGTACATCAGTCTTAAATAGTCTGTTAGTAGCGTTTTTTGTTGCAAGCTTGGATATACACCATTGCTGGTAGTTCTTGAACTCATACGGCAATTAGTTTTTCCGTGGAGCTGCGGTAAACGACGGCTGTTTGACCGACTTTGATTTCTCGCTTCCGCTGTCTCCCTTCCTGCCCTTGCGGCCGCTGCGCTTCCTGGTTCGCGTGGTCTGCGTTCCCTTTATGGCCGATATGGCCTTTTTTCGCTTTTGCCGCACATAAACGAAATACGCCACGGCCGCGATGACAGCAGCCAACACCACTGCCAAGACGATCAAGCCAATCTGCCAGTCTTTTAGGCCTCCCGAATCGCTCTCGTCTTCGGACCCTTTCTCCCCGTTGGTGGACGGTTTAGCCGCAGCAGCTGTTGTCGACTGCGCCCGAGGAACCACAGGGACGTAAGGGCCAATGTGAACTGAGGGGTGCTTCGCTATTTGCAATGTTTCTCTTGGATTTAGGCCTTCGTGACAGTAGTTTGTGGCCTCAACAGTAATGCCATTGATTACGACTTGAACCTTGCGACTCTTATATTCATAGCTAGCATACATGTCAAACCGACCTTCGTCTTTAAGAGAAATAACTTTGCCTCTTGCCATGTGTACTTCTTCATAGATTCTAGAGATCGGCCGGGGCCGGTGGCGGGCCGCGGGCCGACCGGGCCGACCGGGCCGGGCCGGCCCAGGGCCGGCCCCGGGCCGAGGCTCAGTCAGGCGGCCCGGCCCCGGCCCGGCCCGGCTGCACTGCGGCCCGCGGCCCGCCACCGGCCCGGGGCCGCGTGGCAGCGGGCCGGCCCCGAGCCGACCGGGCCGGCCGGGCCGACCGGGCCGACCGGGCTGACCGGGCCGCGGGGTGGAGCTTCAGCCTCAAGCCAATCAAATGAAATTATACATACAGAATGGACGTCACAAACAAACCCCCGTAGAGCAACTGGTCTTCACGGCAACTAGCGAGCTTTGTCTTCAGTTTAATGTGAATGTATTTAAAAGTAAGTGCTGTGAGCGGGAACTAAAACCAACGGCGGGTGGACTATACATAAGTATCTCAGGCTTAAATTTATAAATTAACTCAAGTGTGCTGCAACAATGCAGTTGAAGCTTATTGTAAACGCCTAAGCTGAGACTTACGTTAATTGATTTATTTGGTGGGGTGCACCCCACCTACAACATATGTAACTGATACAAGTTTCAGTTTTTTAGCTTTCCGTTCGCGTCTGCTATTCATTGATTCATTCTACATACAGCTAGAGTGTAAGTTAAGTTCCGGGAGCTCGCGCTATTTTTAATCAAAGCAACAGCTGGGGAATAACACTGATACTTCAAGAGGCAGCTTTATGTTTGTAAAGCAAAAAGTTACAGTTGTATGTAAATTATTAGTGTGCTACAGTCGTCCTTGGACTTTAGCAGTTTTTATTACTGATCAAGCCAACCAGGGACCACCGGGCCGGTCCCGGGCCAATTCCCGGCAAACAGCGGGCCGGCTGGGGCTGACCGGGCCGACCGGGCCGACCGGGCCGGCCCCGGGCCGACTGCAACGGCCCCGGGCCGGCCCGCTGCCACGCGGCCCGGGGCCGGTGGCGGGCCGCGGGCCGATGCCGGGCCCGGGCCGGGCCCGGGCCGGCCCCGGGCCGGCCCGGGGAAAAAGGTGGCGGCCCCGGGCCGGCCCGGGGCCGACACTTGGCTTAGCGGCCGATCTCTAATAGATTCCGACAGGATCCAAAGGATACACTTTGATTTGGTGGTAATTCAGAAATTCCACAGCCACCATAACATTATATTCTTTTGCATTTGCTGGCTTGCACCACTTCCCATCGCATGTATCTTTGCAGCACTGATTCGTGACGTACAGCCTGCTTTGAAAGCGATCCCATGCCTGGCTCGCCAACAGGAAGTTGTTGAAATCTACGGAAACCGTGGCTTTTGCTGACCCCGTAATGAAGAGATTGCAGTCACCTGTTGCCTGTAGCCTGTATCTTCAGCAGGCATAAGCATAGGGTAAGGCGCAAATATACACATCTGCGTTGGCGCCAGTGTAGACCGCCAGAAGTAGGACACCTAGCATCTCCATCGCAGACCCACACCGATTCAACTGCTCAGCTGTCACGATTACGATCACACTCACGCCACAACTTGTACCTCGTTAGTCGTTACTTTGACTACTACTTGACTACTCGTTCTCTGAGCAGAATTTTCGCACCACTACTTTGTATGGCAATAATTTCATGTCTCAGGCTCCATGGTCTATTCTTATTTTTTGTTTTTTGGTGTTGGCAGAGATACCCAAGATAGAGTGAGGGGAAGTTGGCGGACTCAACACAAGTAACCCCTAAAGGAGGGCAAGGTTCCTTCCCCGGTTTCTACCTTTAAGGTTAAAACGGATTGAATCTATTTCGCAATTCCTATAAGCTACTGCGTCCTGCTCTGCTACCTAGCTTATTTTTAACTATATACACTGCGTATCCTACTCTACTACCTAGCTTAATTTAAACCACATTAACTACATATGTAAGTACAAAAGTTAATGCTGCAGGATGTGGAACTACCCGCTACATCTAGTCATATGCCTCTAAAGTTACGTTCTTAACTTACTTGAACTTATCTGAGCAAATCAGCTGCAAGAAGCGATAAACTTTTCCAGGTAATTCCCAGGTCCACTTATATACTGCTGATGAAACATTACAGTGGCGAGGCTGCTAAATTCTAACACTGTTGCAGCACACTATAATTTAGTGATTGACTGATAACGTACTTGCATATACACAGGCAAAAATAAAGCCACCAGCACCCAGCTAAATGTACACGCAAAACATCGGCAATCCCGTGTTTTGCACTGCAACAACTATGGATCAAAACAATAGTTCTTTCTTTAAAAGGAACAAAAACTGCCGTTATTTGACATTTGAGCTACATATGTATGATTTCGGTTTGCAAAATCAATATTAAACTATTTATCATGCTACTTTGCCAATTTATACAAGGTTTGCACTGGGTCTGTGCAATTGAGGGACTGTAAAGGGCATTTTGCACACTACTATCCATTAATAAATGTTGTAAATGAGAATTAGGGCCTATCAGACTCGGGGGCTGTGGTGTAGTGGTTAGCACGCTTGACTTCGAAGCAGGCGGCCCGGATTCGATTCCCGGCGCCTCCATTTCTTTCATTCTTTCTAAATTGGGGCCTCCTCTTTCTATTCAACATAAATGCATACATACATACACAATACATACATACACTGACAAACGCACTGAAACAATTAGTGCCCCTCTGGCTGATGTGCTTGAACTTTAACTAAATTTTTGCTGAATGTATTTGCCGCAGGGTTCGCTTGTTTTGGATCTATAATCGTAGCCTGGTATGGTGTCAAAACAAGGAAGAGGTGAATCTGTGCACCACTCTGCTCTTGATATAAACAAGCCCAATCTGCGGCAAAATCTTCAGTAAGTATAAAGCATGCGTTTTCAAGTAAACTGACCACAGGTCAGTTAAAAGCTGTTGTGCAGCTAAAAAAACTTCCCCATCAACATTTTTCATTGAAACAATTTAAAGACCTTCGAAGATTGATAGGTTTATGCAGAAGTATATATGTAGGCACGTTTACAACTTGCAATACACCTAACCAGTTGATGTGGTTGTGTACTGTTGTTAAGTTTTTATTGCTGTTGCCTTGTGGTTTCAGGTAGATTCCCTAGGTCCGAGACCGAAGTGTGACTCCCCTGACTAGAAGGTAGGGCCTATGCCGCTCCCTAAGCTTAGAAAATACGTAAGACTGAGATCTACGCTACCGGACCTAGAAAACACAGAAAAACCGCAGGAAACTAGTTAAAATATTATTTATTAATCAAAACGCAACATTAGGGGCAGGTACAAATAAATGGGGCAATATAAGAAAACAATTGGCCGCAGCCGAAAACAGACAACCGACTTCACTAAAATTCGTAACAAAAACTGTGTCGCCTTTGAGCCAAGCAATTTACATCAATTTGTCAAATGTGAATACGTTGAGCGTTTGTTATTGTAAAAACTTCGTTAGACGTAATTTCAACCATTATAAACACGTTATTAACATTAATCACATTTCTTAGACATACTTCACATCCCTCTCTCTCCGATAAAGTTCGACCCGAACTTTCCCGTGAGATTTTTCTGAGAAGTTTTTGAGGTTAGGGTCAAAAATGGAAGTCAAAAGATGGGGAAACTCAACCCACTATTATCCTAGAGAAAGGGGTGTACCTGCATTTTATACATAACGGATAATTATAACAAATATGAACAGACTGATGAAAGTTTCAAGTAACAAAATCAAACTAAATCAAACTATTAATCAAAAGCAAACAAGTACAAAACAAATTATTGATCCACAGACAGAAAAACAAAACAAAAATATTAAAGCACATATGGTTAATACCCGGATAGTAAATTTGGAATGATTAGAAGCGAGCATGGGTTTAGGTGTGTGTAAAATGAAAACCATTAGTGTCTCTTTTTTAAAGTCGGTCGAGGTTTTTACCTTGACCCTCCCTCTCTCTCCGATGAGCAAAAAAATAAAACTACAGTATAAGACAGATCAAAGATCGGGAAAGGGGTCGGATCTCGGCAGGGAAACCTTAAATAAAAAACGCATACTCGCTTTTGCATACACATTATGTTAAAATACAGATCATATAATAAAATATCAGATTTTCCTTTTATTATTTCAAATTTAGGTTCCAAATTATAGTTCGTGCGCTTGTACCGTTTGTAATTTACCTGTACGATGCGGTTGTTTTATTTATAAATAAAAGATTTGCCTGATCTTTGGGTTTTTATCCGTAGTTTATAAGTTTCCGTAGACATAAAAAGTGGCCTTTATCACTTCTAGGCCGACCATAGGTGTAGATGTAGCCCCATACGGCAGGTATACTCCATGCTGGGTGGCCTCGGCCATATTCGCCCAAAACCGGCGGCCGGATACATAACCTGAATTGCAGGTAACACCTTTCATGGTCGTTTTCAGAAATCTATAATAAGAGTTCAAACTACGTCAAACCCATAATGATCCAGAATCACCCACAAACAGGTAAGAATTTGAAAAAAATTTTGCTTAAATTTCGAATTAATTTAGTTACTATTATACATTATACGTTAATTATACATAATCAATTGGCTTTCTATCCCCAGAAACGCCAATTCCTCTTGCTTTCCTTCGAATTTCGGGGTAGTTGGGGGGATTCTTTTCGCTTAAATTCGGGTCGGAGCCGTGTTTATCCTTATTCCGCGCCTTTACCCTGTCTGCTATTGATTTTTCGTCCAGAGTATTTGAATTTGCAAAGTCCGAAACTGAATTACGCCGAGGCGGGGATCTTTGGATGTTCATGAAACTTTAAGCGAAAATTCCCCGCAAAAATACAAAATTAGGGGCAAAGGCTGTATAGAAAAATTCCATAGGCTAGGTAGCACAAATATTAAAATTTTCCCGAAAATTTGGGCAGCATAACGCCTAGGGGGGGGCATTTTCCAGGCAAAACACAGAAAAACACGGGAAAGGCGTATTTTGGCCCCACCGTCAGGCCTGAGTCGTCGACATTCGGTCTGGCAGCCTCGCCATGTTAAGTTTTTATTGCTATTGCCTTGTGGTTTCAGGTAGATTCCCTAGGTCCGAGACCGAAGTGTGACTCCCCTGACTAGAAGGTAGGGCCGATGCCGCTCCCTAAGCCTAGAAAATACGTAAGACTGAGATCTACGCTACCGGACCTAGAAAACACAGAAAAACCGCAGGAAACTAGTTAAAATATTATTTATTAATCAAAACGCAACATTTGGGGCAGGTACAAATAAATGGGGCAATATAAGAAAACAATTGGTCGCAGCCGAAAACACACAACCGACTTCACTAAAATTCGTAACAAAAACTGTGTCGCCTTTGAGCCAAGCAATTTACATCAATTTGTCAAATGTGAATACGTTGAGCGTTTGTTATTGTAAAAACTTCATTAGACGTAATTTCTACCATTATAAACACGTTATTCACATTAATCACATTTCTTAGACATACTTCACACTGTAATAAACAGGTATTACACAAATTGGCATCTGCTGGTCCGTATCTACATCACAAGTTTCCATTTAAGAAAAACTGATGTGGTTTATGACTACAATTCTAACACTGTATACCGTCGACGAAATTTGTATGAAAGCCA
This sequence comes from Trissonchulus sp. WLG1_4, assembly GCA_030248245.1. NCBI lineage: Eukaryota > Metazoa > Nematoda > Enoplea > Enoplida > Ironidae > Trissonchulus > Trissonchulus sp. WLG1_4. Next base: position 25,212 of record JASANF010002127.1, on the reverse strand, counting down.
AAGCAACTAGCTAGGTACTGGCCAAAACTTGTTTTGGTTTTGTGCAGCGAAACATTGCTAGTCAATACTATTTGTATGTTTATTTCTATGGACCTTAGCAATCGATCACAAAACAAATTGCAGACAGTAGTGATGTGACAGCAGCTGTCTTACACTGAAACATGAGCTATACAAATGGACACAAAAACTGTGCTAGCAAATACTGCTGCAAAAGTTTGCTGCAGACGCGTACTTTCGGCAATGCGTGAACTAAACACGCGCACTGACGTTCGAACGCAAGGAAGCCAGTGCATTGTTACAAAATCAAAATTAACAAGCTCTTCTGCTGAGTGAGAAGTGGTTACATTGTGAGGCTTGAGTGTCAATATTCCAGAGGAAATATTAAACGAGGCCATTATTTGTGGAAAAAATATTTTCAAACCTCGATTTATGTCCACATTTATTGCTGATCTGTTCCAAAGTTTTACTGGTGAACCGTGTTAACTTCGTTGACTGAAAAATTCTATTTTGTGACGCCGGGGCGCCAATATTGAGCCTCTGCCGTAACTTTTCAACAATAGGAAGTGTAATATCACTGCCATCACAGATCGGCTTCTGAGTAGCGAAAAATATTATCGTAATTATTACTGTATTTTACAATTCAATTTTAATATGGCTCTACACAGGGAAAATATTGATTTTTTAAAGATATGAAAAGTTTTCTCAATCCGGAATCGAACCCGAGATCTATCCCACCGTGAGCGAGAATAAATCCGCTCGACCAACGATCCACGTGATTAGACTAGGAAAGGAAGAATTGGCAATTATACCAATCAGCCAGTATATCATACCGGACTGGCAGCAGGTAAACTTCATGGAACAATGTTTCATCGAAATTTGCAATCAAGAAAGATGTAACGCGACGTAAGTCTTACGTAAGTAAGTCTCGGCTTCTGCAATTACAATATTTTTGGACTAGACCAACTCAAGCCCGGTTGGCTCAGATGGTAAAGCGTCTTGTCTTTGCTGAGCATCTGATTGCAAATCAGAAGGTTGGTGGTTCGAATCACCCCGGGCGAACCGTTTTGATTTCGCAAGTACAGCTTTATATTTTTCGAAACAGCAATTGCTCAATCACAGTAAAAGCGACCTACCTGTCCCAACAGTGTAAATTAACGTAGGAAAATCGACCTACCCGAAATTACATAGAAATCTGAGAATCTGAATATAGTATATACGCGGCCCTGCTGTGGCACAACAGAAAAAATAATAGCCCTGAACATTCAGGAAATGTATGCATGCACTGTATCAACTTTTATGTGCTGCGAAGGTAGTTTCAAAATTAATATGTATCACTTGTGAGGATTTCGGACAAATATTTCCTGAGCGCTACCTTAACCACGTGAATCCACGCAATTTCGGCTATAAAAACTACAACAGGTCATTCATTTTCCTTCAAATTTGGAAAACTAATTAGCTATACTAATTTAGAAGCCTTTAAAAGTTTCCATTCCATGTCTTACCATATAATTTTTACAAACTCATCAAAGTACCCAGCAGAAAAATATCCTCTATTGTGTTGTGCTAGTTCAATGTTTTATGCTCCATCTAACTTAACATAGAACCAACTCGATGCCAAAACCCTTGATGATTTATAAACTCGTCAGTTTAGCTTACCAGTCGCATTAAATAAGGTAGGTAGATCCTTAGCTCATTAGTAGTAATACTAACCTACAAAACTGCTAGTTCAATAATAATGTTGTATATGATTTAATAGGGGCGAGACTATGGTACAGTGGTTAGCATTCTTGTCGTCCACGCGAGCGTCCCAGGTTCGATTTCTTTCTTTTCCCCGTTTTTTTGTTTCTCTCAAAAATAGAGCATTCTCCTGCGTTCAGTTCTGACTGGTCATTTTAAGAGTAGTAATAGTGTCTCACTATATAGAAGATCTGAACTGCTGGCTCTGTAACCACTTCTCACTCAGCACAAGAGCTTGTTTTATTGCTTTTTGTCTTATGCTATGTAATCCTTTTGTGTATTTTTTCGTTCATTAACCGCAGCCTAGGAGACAATTTTGCTAACTAACCTTTGGCCATAATTTATATACAAGTTTAACAAGTTAACCGGCATGTAATCAATGCTATTATAATATGCTAAATATTACTATAGTATTATATATTTGTGTGAGAAATCAGCTTTCGCTTACTTTATGAAATTATTGCATAATATGCTTACTTTACCAGTATGGCTCGATTCATACTTTCATCCGTATGTCCGTTCAGCCTGCAGAATGACATCACTAGCAGCCTAGTACAATGGATCACCCAGCGATTGTGACGTCATTATTTCGTAATTTTGTCGGTAGAACGGACATACAGCTGTAAGTATGAAGCGACCCTATCAAAGCAGCAGCAGCGTTGTGTACTCACTATCATAGGGGCAGTAATGGCAACATCTAATTTTCTTACGAAAAGAATAGATTTTGACTGTCAAGAGTACAGCAAGTAGTCGCAGAAGTCATGACACTAAATTATACGTACACACTTAGTAGCCTGATTATTTCGTAATTTGGCCGGCTGAGCGGACATGCGGCTGTAAGCATGAATCGATCCTAACTGACTACTGCAGCTAAGTAGGGAAAGTTTGGTGAAACACGTATAAAGAAAGTTTAGAGTAGCTCAGTAACTATTTTATTCCGCTATAAGCTGGGAGAAAGTTCGATTGTGTCAATAAATTAGCCTAAGGCTAGACCTTATACAGATGTCCTAGCACAACTGCATCTTTAACATACGTAGGTAAAGAAAAAAGCAGGTGCGGCTTAATTAAAAACTTAAAACTAAAGCCATCTGAAAGCTAACTAGAACTTTTCGTTAGTACTTCTTCATTATTTGTGAAGCTTATTGAACCTTTGAATTTTCGAAATACCTATTCAAAATAAGTTATTGGAGTATCGTAAAATTTCAAAAGTATGTATTTAAAGTCAAACTGCACCTAAAATTATATCTAGGGTCCATTTCCTAAAACGGATTTAATGGATTCAATTTTAATTTGCTTTGCCAAAAACTCATGACAATGACTAGTAATTCATACAAAACTCGCCATGACAACCATTTGTACCACTTTTCCTCTCGTGGACAAAATTTTGCAAGTCTATCTTAAGATTGAGAAGATTAATTATTAGGCAAATTATTGAACAAATTTTAATCTAATCCGTTTAATCAAGATTACATAATAGAAATAGTATGACACTCTCCCTATTATGCCTTGGGCCTTGCATCCAATGCGGAGAGCAGTTCAGTACCATATCTTCAGTTGAGGGGGGTACCCTTCTCAGTTCAGCACATCAGCGAAAGTCCATGTCAGTGTCTTAAAATGAGGGGGATGGCCCCCTATGTTGAGTACGGGATCTTGAAATGAGGGGGATGGTACCCCCCTATCTGTTGAGCACGGAGTATCGAACTGAGGGGGATACCCTCCTCAGTTGACCACTACGTCTTGAACTGGGGGGGCTACATTCCCTCAACCCCTACACAAAAGGACTATTTTGCGCGCCGCGTTGAACGCAACGCCCAAGGCATCATAGGTAGAGTGTCATACTCTTCCTATTATGTACTCTTGGTTTCATTGATTTTGGAAATTGGCCCTTGGATATTTCACTATTGGCATCTGTCAATTGTTTCGTCTACAGATTTCTTTGGCACGGTCTTAATAATTTATTACAGCCGCAATTAAGTAAATAGACAGGGTTTTCTAGCTTTCGCTGGGTTTGGTTGATAAAGATTTATTGAAATTGTTGTCTGATGCGTAAGTGAGCTGTTTTTTTCGGTTAGTTCACTGTCAACAATTTTATTACTCATACTGTCGTCTGACTGTTTAAACAGAGCATCCAACTTAGGTAGCAGTTTCAGAACTGTAGTTTTTTTCATTAGAGCATTTTTAAAACTCCTTTTCAGATCATTCTTTTAGGAATAAAATGGCTGCAATTTTTCGAGTAAGACTCAAAACTGTCTACTATCATGTTTTAATCATTGATGAAATCACAAGTTAAGACTAGCTACTGTTTTGGCTAGTTCAGTAATTTTTGTTCCTTCTAGAGAAGGAACTATTGTTTTGAAATTAACTGCACATAGCGTTTAACGCTACTGAGCAGGCTGCATAGCCAGTATGTTTTACGTGTATTTTCAGCTTGGGAGCTGGCTGCTGATTTTTGTCTGCGTATATGCAGAAAAATCAATAATCGACGTACACTGCTGTAACAATGTACTTTTTCAAACTCGGCACCGGGATGTTTCACCAGCAGTATATAAGAGCCATTAGAAACCACTGCTTATCGCTTCTTGTTCTTAGAGCTGATTTGCTCAGCTCAGATCAAAGTGTCACTTTTGAGCTAAATGGCTCGTGCAGCGGGATGCTTAACATCCTGCAGCACTTTTTTGTACGTACTACGTATTTAGATTAAGTAAGAATAGGAGCTAGTTATAAAGTAGAGTAAGATATATACGAAGTATAGCTTACGGTATGTATGGAATAGAGAACCAATTCATTTAAACCTGAAAGGTAGACACCCGGGAAGGAACCTTGCCCCTTTTGGGGCCTACTTGTTTTGTTAGGCTCTGCTCATTTGTTGCCAGTTTTAACAAGCAGGCCCCAAAAGGGGGGAAGGTTCCTTGGCTGAGTAATTTTTTTTGCAAAATATTCAATATATTCTGGTCAAACCCCCGAAGTACATATCAACAACTTCTGGACTAGCGCTATTGCCCACTCGACCACGCCAGTTCGATATGTAACGCTGTTCAGTTATGACTATGTAGAAGGAAAGTATAAGCCAGACACCAGACTAGACGGTCCCGTGATTAGCATGTGTATCGACTATGAAAAATTACCGAACAAAAGTTTTTTAAATCACAAAATTTTAGTAGTATGACAATTCAATACCTAGGCTAAAGTGTTGTTGACCATTATTTCATTAAAAATAGTAAAAAAAACACCTGCTGTCTTCAAAAAAAGAGCAGTCGGTTCCCATAGTGACTTTACGTGTTAATCATATGCGCTGGACAACATGTGTCAGCTACTTTTACACTATGCAGAGTTGATTTCAAAACAATAGTTCCTTCTCTAGAAGGAACAAAAAAATTAGTCGCTTTTGGTCGATTCATACTTCAATAGGGGATACGGACAAACGGACATAGGGCATATGGATAAAGCACGTTTCGTCCGTTTTTTCAATTCATACTTTTTAGGGCAAACGAAATATTGGGACATACGGACATATGGCTGTACGAGCATACGGATAAAGGAGCGATGCATACTTTTGAGCCGTATGTCCGTTTGTCCGTATGCCCGAAAATTTCGCGCAGAGTTGAACTGAATTTAACCAATAGGACATACGGACAAAGTGAAATTGTGCTGTTTAGTACGGATAAACGGACATACGGCTAAAGGGCAAACGGGCATACGGCTGAGCGGACGAAAGTATGAATCAGACGGCCTTTTTGTCCGGATGTCCGTTCGTCCGTTTGCCCGTATATCCCAATGTCCGTATAAAAGAATGAATCGACCCTTACTCATTTTTTGAGCTATCTGAAAAACTAAAAACTACAATTATAGAGCTACCACCTTAGAGAAAAACTTAAACTTCGTTAATCTGAATTTGATTTTTTCATTTTTAGGTCCAAAATACTCTAAATTAGAGAAGTCATTACTCGCGGTACTTTATCCTAGTTAATTAGCCTTGATTCCTAAAAGGCGTTCAACTTTGGTCACAAACGTTCTTCGTGAACGACATACAACTGAATGAAAACAACACTTTTTGAAACCGTGGTAATTGACCAAAAGATAAAAATAAATTATTATTTTTACTTTTATTGAACTAGGTCTTTCAATAACTCTTAATTTATACTGATTTATTTATTTATTTATTGTTTATTTATTTCTATATGTTTATTTTTCTTCTAATTACTACACATTTGTTCTAGTGAATAGCAAGAATAAGGAAAAATTAAGTGTTTTTAGCTGCTTTGACAATAATCTTATTTGTTTTTGTCCATTTATACGTCATATAGGTAACTCCACCCAAAACTTCAGCTAAAACATCTGCGTCTTCACCTTAAATTAGGCTAAAAAACAAGCTCCAAAAACTGAACTAATTTCACTGGGTTGGATTTTGAGACTTGCAGTTCAGCTTTCTAGATTTATCAGAAACAAAAAATGCCTTCCAATTAGATTTTTTGGAGATTTTTTGATCCAGTTCCTTTCGTTTTTTAGATACTTTTTCAAAATTGTACCTACTTAAGGTTTTACGTTTTCGTTTTTGTTTTACTTTAAGCTGCTCTTGCATAGTTGTGCTGTTCTAGTTTTGGTTAAACCTAAAAAAACAGCTGTTTTGTGCAATTTAGGATAACCGAAAAGCATTTTTTGAGCTGAATTGTTCTACATGAGGCTTTTCACATATTTAATGTTTATTTCATTACCAAATTAGAAGAAATGAATAAACTTGCTAGTTTTAGTTCAAGAAAGTTCAAGAATAGATATTTAATTGCATGTAACAGCACCAAAATTTTCCCTTTCCTCAGGGAGACCCCCCTTCCGCTGAGCCTGCTAATTTGTGTCCCTCACTCCCAAAACTTAGGCAGTTTTTTTGGCCAAATATTTACAATTTTGACAATTATTTACTAAAATTAAGATAAAAATCGATAAAATTTTATAAAAAATGCCAATGTTTAAGCGCCAAGCGAAAAAATATTGTTCAAATGCTAAACTATGTACAGTCATTGAACAGATTTTTGTCGAACATTTTGCTCACGCCTCGACCCTTCTTCCCTCATTTACACCGGTGTTACCCCCATTCCCTCCTCTGAGACCAAATAAATTTTGTGGTCTCCAATCTGTATGTATGGATATCAGAGTAAACGAGTTGAAATAGTCAGCTGCTCATATTTAGTCCTAAGGCTGGATTCATACTTATGTCTTTACATCCGTATGTCCGTTCAGCCGGCAAAATGACAAAAAAAGGTCACAATAGTGACGTCACAGGCGCTGACTGATCTACTGCTCTAGGCTGCTAGTGACGTCATTCTGTAGGGTGAACGGACATACGGCTGTAAACATGAATCGACACTTACCCATTAATAAACTATCACACAACTAAAGCATACCCACTAGTTCACGTCCATACATTCCAGGTTTAGGAATGAGCAAGATTTTTAAACCGTTTAATTGGGCTAAACAATAATGACTCCGGTAAGGAACCCAAATTTTGTGCCAAAGTATCTCCTCGGCCAAGGTCACTTTAGATCTGCGCTTCACCTATAGATGCATCCGAAATCAATTTAGCCAGCTTCCATCTAATAATGATACATCTTCCGCCTCTGTATGGCTTTTTATTAGTTACATAATTACTAGCTAATTAATCACTCAGCAGTCATCGAAACTAGCTAACATAATGCTTCAACGTTTATTCAAGAAATCAAATGATACAAATTTGTTTTGGCAGTGAAGTCCTACTAACAAAGTTCAAATTATAACTCTTCTGTCTGATGAGATTCACAAACGCAGCTCCGGGTTATACGAAGCTAAGCTACCTAACTTAGTCTAATAATGTCAGTATATATTAGCTTCCATAAGTCATTCGATATTAAACATGTCATCATTTCAAATTGAGTTAATAGCTTAAATGGTAGGGTAATAATTATATTGACTCTACAATTCAGTGTGCAATGCGTACGTGATATCATTGCGTGTATAAATTTTACGTCACATTTCAGTAGCCTATTCAACATTCGCAAACAGGCTCATTCATCGATTTAGGAGGCATTATCCGCAATTACCCCTTGGCTTTTTGTTCTTGTTGTTTCGTTCGTGGGCCAAGCTCAAACAAACTGCGCGGGTATCAGAAATAGGGCCGGGTCAGTTCGAGTCATTTTTCACTCCTGGTGGGTGGTGCAGCAAAAAACGTGGATGGGCGGGTTTAAATAAACAAAGTTATGTCTACAATTTATTCTCCAAATCTAAAAAATAGTTCATTTTAATTTTTTTAAAATAAAATTAATTGTTTTAGTTTATCAAAACTTTTTAATTCACCTTCGACTTTTTTATTAGTTATTTTATTTGTTAAAAAGGAAGGAACTTCCAACCAAGATTTATTGATCAGTCTATACTAAGCAACTGTGCCAAAAAATAATGTCAAAAAGTTGTCTAGTTTTTTTGAATTATCCCTCAACTCACTTCCGTTCAGCACTATTTTTACTAACAAGAATAATTAAAAATATACCTTATTAATAAAAAAAAGTGAAAGGTCATATTTGGAGATTTTGATTCATATTTAAAGACATTACGACGATGTAGGCATGGAATAACCGTGTATGGCTGCGTTTCATAACCGGAGTGGAATATATATTTCCACCTACAAAGATTGAACTATCTCAATGCCGCGTAAAAAATTCACAGTCTGCAGTTCTGTTGTAAATGTGAAATAGGGCCTACGAGCCTTGGCGCTGTGGAATAGTGGTTAGCACTCTTGTCGCCGGCGCGAGCGGTTTGGGTTCGATTCCCACAGCACCCTTTCTTTTTGTCAACAGCTGAATACGTTCAACGTTTACCTGCATTACCTTTCTCTTGTAATATTCCACTTCCTTTATAATTTTATAAATCTATTATCACTATTACATTACATTCTTCACTATTAGATGTTTATCAACTTTTATTTTTAGGTTGCGTGCTACCTTACTTATTTCAACGTACCATTCTGAAATTGTTGATTTGTAAATATTATATCATTTTCTGAAAATTCTACAAACTATGCCGCAGTGGTTTCTGCTCACTACGTTAACATTATCCGCTTTAACATCGCCAATCCAAGGGTCGACGGATCAAATCCCGGCAAGTTCCGAGAATTCTTCAGAAAGCGACGATGAAGAAGAAACGTTATACGTCTTTACCAAAGCCGAAATTGTGTTATGGTTCGTTTTGTATGGAATGATTGCATTTTTAGCCGTAATCGGAAACGCAGTCGTGGTTTACATAATTGCCACACGCAAGCGTATGCAAAATGTAACTAATTATTTCATTGCTAATTTAGCATCAGCGGATGCGCTTACGGGAGTTTTTGCAGTCCCCTTTAAATTCCAAGCGGCTTTACTACAACGCTGGGACCTTCCCCCCGTAATGTGCCACGTAGCGCCTTTCATTGAAACAGTAACTCTTTCTGTAAGCGTGTTCATCCTTACAGTAACTACTTGCGACCGTTTTCGTTCGGTGGTATTTCCCCAATTGTCCAAAATGAACCGCCAAACAGCTATTATTGTCCTTGTCACTATTTGGGTCCTCAGCATTATTCTGAGCATACCCTACGGAGTGGAACACAAATTTGGCTACGCCCCCTGGGACCCCCTTCTCCCAATTTGCAGTCCCAAAGATGTTGCTCAAGATCGATGGTGGAAGATTTACAACGTTTATTTGACGATTATTCAGTATTTCGTGCCTTTGGTGGTGATTAATTTCGCCTATGCTGTGATTGGCTACAAAATATGCCGCACCAAAATACCAGACCGAAAAGACTGTCGTCGCCGGGCTTTTGAAAAAAGTCGCAGAAAAGTACGGTATTTTACTTTACTAGTTCTTGGCATTTTAAAGTTTTTTCCTAGCGACGCCACTGGTACTTGGTAGTAATTACTAGGGCAAAAAAGTTAGACCATTTTCATTCAACTTGAAGTTAAAGTAAGGCCATGGCTTAAATTTAAGTTAAAGTTAGAGTTAAAGTAAGGCTCCGGTGCGAATTTAAGTTAAAGTAAGTCCAAAATCAATGACTTTCATATTTTTTAGCTTTTTTTAATTAACTTTAATGTTAATGTTAAACTAAGGGGATGGATTTCACAAAGGTGGTTTTACTAAACCATTGGTTTTACGTACGTTTTGCATGATTTGCACGTAATTTCATTACGAAATATCGAATGATTCGTTACGAATTTCGTAGATTTTCTTAAACCATTGGTTTAGCTCAGTTGAAATTTCAAACTTGCAGCACAGCAGGTCTCTGTTTTACTGAAATTTTAACTGAGTTAAACCAATGGGTTAAGAAAATCTACGAAATTCGTAACGAATCATTCGATATTTCGTAATGAAATTACGTGCAAATCATGCAAAACGTACGTAAAACCAATGGTTTAGTAAAACCACCTTCGTGAAATCCACCCCCTGGGCGTTTTATTACGCGGCGGGCGGCCGCCGCGTATATACTATATTACAAAAGCACAATTTACACGTATGCGCTTCTCACTGTGTTAGTTACGTTCTAAAAATCGGTAGGTACCAGTATTACACTAGTTGTGTGTGCGTGTGTGTTTATCATGTGTGCTAATGTTAAATCTCAACGTATGTATAGGTAGTGTGGTGAGTACATGCGTACTGTTAGCCACGCTCATATGTATAATTAATGTTTGGCGGGGGCAAAATTAGCATGGCTGTTAGAAGTACTGAGCATTCAGCAAGTGCTGATTGCATTATTACACCATCGCCAACGGCTGTGCTAATTTAGCCGCCAACATTGACACACACAACAGTTTTTAACAGGCGGATTTAACGTTGTGAAGACTAATTTTTCTGAATTTGCTAATTATGAACGGGTTCTGCAGGAAAGTTTTTTTACATATGTTTTATAATGTAGAGGTACATGATAACAAATTTTGTAATTTTGCGGCTTCATCAACATACGGTTGTAAGTTATGCAATCAACTCTAAGTACATACCTAAAAAACGACTTGTCTTTAAACAAGCTCTTCTGCTGAGTGAGAAGTTGTTACCTTGTGAAGATTGAGTGTCAATATTCCAGAGGAAATATTAAACGCGGCCTTTAATTGTAGATAAAATGACTTATAAATTCCAATTCCCGCATACATTCTCTGCTGAGTAGCTCCAAACTCTTACTGGTAAAACATCAAAAACTAATAAAACAATCAAAATATCCTAAGTAAGTAATAAAAAAAAATAAGATCTCACCGAGATTTGAACTCGGATTACTGGAGTCAAAGTCCAGAGCGCTAACCACTACACAATGAGGCCATAAAGATACGTTGTTAACTGTAACTAATGTACGTTTTTAAGCAGCGCTGATTGGCAAATACATAAGTAACCAAAGTTTTTACACCAAATCGTGAATGTTGTAAAGTATATGTTGGAGCCACAAATCACTAATTGAAACTTTGATATATCAGTCTCACAGCTAATTTTAAATTTTAAATGACATATCGCACACTTTGATGATTACTTCCGGTGTTCCATTATTTGTATTGCCTATAGAAATTTCTTAACTGTCAGTCCGGTTAGCTCAGACGGTAGAGCGTCCGGCTGAGAAACGACGGGGTGGTGGTTCGATTCCACTCAGTTTGTTGCTTTTGTCTCCCTTCGCTATTCTCAGTGGCATCATCTGTCATGCGGAATTTGAGTGCAAGATTGACCTACCTGCCCTTCCAGTGTTATTTAACACTGGAAATTCGACCTACCAGAAATAACATAGAAACCTGAGATTCTGAATATAGTATATACGCGGCCCCCTCGGGGCCGCATAAAAAAGAGCTGTCGGATCCCATACTGACTTTACACGTTAATCATATGCGCTGAGATACATGTGACTGCTACTTTTACACTACGCAGAGTTGATTTCAAAACAATAGTTCCTTCTCTAGAAGGAACAAAAATCGCTCCGACCAGTTAGGTAGGATTACATACGTATCTAGCCAACTTTTATTTATTTTTCTAGCCCTCGTTACCGTTTTTTAGTTCCTTGAAATGTCAACTGATATGTTTTTGCTTTCAGGTAATCAAGCTATTAATCATTGTTGTGACAGTATTCACTTTTTGCTGGCTTCCATACGAAACTTACTTGGTGCTGAGTGAGCTTAGAGAAAATGTTAATGCGTAAGTTCATCCATAATCATATATACTAATTATTTATGTAACATAAATTAGCTTACGCGCTATTAATCGCTGCATGATAACAAACTTAGGTAAATAAGCTATGAATATTGACGTAATTTAAGCATACACAATGTACGTATGTATATACCGGTGGTATCTGTACCGTACGTAAACTATATAACTTTGGTGAAGGAATAAATTGCGACTGAAATGTAGCTGATTTCACGTAGATAGACTCTTTTAAATATATACTTAAGCTGTCAATTGATGGGGTAATTGCATTTATAGGTGTTTTCTGGAAAGGCATAGCTCAGCGTTTATAATGTCAAATCACAAGCGGTCTCTAGCGTCGAATAGAACTTTATCTTACCTAAAAGTAGGGTAAACTCGTGCATAGTTGACACTTTTTGATAGTTAATTTTTCTTTTCAAAATAGTTCGTTTTTTCATGCTGCAACTGCATGTGAAGTTTACATTATTAGATAGAGAGTTTTCTTAGCTTTCAGATGGTTGTAAACTCATGTTCAACAGTTTTGTTTAACTTTTTAACAACAGTAAAATGTAAACTGATTCAAATTTTTGCAGCTCGGACATAGTTGTCACTAGACTCGGCCTGAGTTGACACTAGGTACTGCACTGATATCTGCGTTGTTCATATTTTTTTAAAAAATGAGAGATTCTAATCCGTAAATAATTCAGAGTATGATTTTATCTGTTAAAATATTACTAAACACCAAAAAATGAACTTATAAGCTGTAAATTACAGCATGAAATTGCATCTCAAAAAACGTATCAAACGCTGTTAATACTACCATTTTCCAACAGGAAACCGTCAACATAAAACGCGTACTCAGTCCTTCTGTGATGGTAATTCAATAATTCTTGCATCTGAAAATCTTAGTTTTTTGTGAATTTGCTTAGTTTTTTCTGGGTGCGCTCGAGTGAAAATACTAAAGCCTCAAGTTCATAATTTTGCTTACAAGTTATATCCATAAGTTATAAACCGTTTGATAGCCAAGATCATGAACTTTCACGTGATACTAAAATTATCACTGAAAACTGTTACTGTCTCAAGTTATGCATCCAAAAGCTTAGCAGTGGCAGCTAATACCCGAGTGTCAACAATGTACGAGTTTACCCTATCTGCATTGAAACTTAAACTTTGATATTGTTGACTTGACTAAACAAAGATCCTTTTCAAAATATGAGGTTTTTTGCTAAAAGTTTGCGCCACTGCTATGAATCGTGCTATTTTACCTACTGGAGCTGAAAGCTGATGAGGTTTTTGACACGTCTAAAATCCCCAGGCATTCTTCTCACTTTTTATACATCTAGTCGGTTTACTGAGAAAAAAGCTTAAACTCAGAAGCACCCAAAACTTAGGTAACGTGTTTCTTGTGATTGAAACCCTCTAAAAATGTAGAGGTAAATATTTGGAAAAGTGCGAGTTGTATGCCTGATGCCTGGAAAATTTTTAAATTTACATTACTGTAGGTACCAAAAATGCATGTTGAACCATCATTTGTAACTTGAGTTCTATGGGCGCAAAGTTTACATAAAAATCACAAAAACCTCGAAAACACAACCACCACTTTAAAGCCCTAAGAGATAGATAAGGATCTTTACACTCCTTTCTATTTGTTCACACTTTGTTGTGGCTATCCGTGTAATTGTTCATTTAAAATCATAGAAGTGGGGATGGGCCCATAACTGATTTACATAAATTTACCTAGGCAGGTAGTACCGTTGTTACCGCGGTTACCGCAAAATTTTGCGGTAATTACCGCGGTAATTACCGCAAAAACCGCGGTAATTTTTGCGGTTTGCGGTAATGAAAAATCGTTACCGCGCCCACCCCTAGAAGGTACTTAACCATGTTTCTCCAAAAGTGATAGAGTCATTTCAATTAAGGTGGTAGTAACGTTTTCGACAGTTTTGCAGGAGTAAAATTTAACAACTTACGATTAATTTTCAATCAATAATTTATAGTACGCATATTAATTTAGGAAACTATAAATTATTATGAGATAAATGCTTGCTAAAATAGCTTGAAACAATCATTTTTAATTTTCATAGAAAATATTTTTCAGCCAGTTTCGAAAAATTTTTGTAAATTTTATGTTTGGCTAAGCCAAAGTAGTAGCTAGTCAAAAAGGCCGTTTATTGAAAAAAGAAAAAAATGACACACGGGCATGTAAAAAACCTTCAATTTAGATGCCAAAACTTATCCTTCCGCTTTTCACTTTTTGAGATTACGTCACATTTATGTAACATTTCTTTTTGAACTAAAGTGCATTACACAAAAGTCCGCAAAACTTGACAACTACTAAAAAGAATTTTGTTCAAAATTTTGAATAAATTGGCACACATATGTGTCTACTTTATGCTAAAATTTCAAAACTTTTGTTGGCTTAAATTTTGCGTTACATCAATTTCATTCACAGAAATCTGTAAAAATGTACTTCCGTGGACTAAATCTCAAGTCTCAATGTTGCAATCGTTTCATGCGTTATTTTACATGTTTTTTAGACAATTTCTGATGTGTCAATTTTTTTATTTGTATTAATGTAGCCCATTTCGTGAAAAAATTAAATTCAAAAATTTGTATATTCTTCAAAATTCGAAAAAATTCAAAATTGAAGGTCCGTTACTTCTTTCCTACATCATATAAATGCACCAAACTTAGCATTGAAATTCACCCTGTTATTGACAATGTTGGTGTAAAGAATGAAATTATTTGGAATTCCATTGTCAATTTTACAAGCAAAACATGAAAAATGCAAAAATTTACGAAATTTGACTACTTTAACAGTGTCTGCAGACTAGCTTGTTACAGATTTAAGCTAGATAATGTGCATAAGTGTAGTTTCAGTCAAGTACTTTAACGTGAAAAAGACAGTTATTAAATTCATTGAGTCAATCAAAAGTTATAGCACGTGATAAAACTGTCGAAAACGTAACTACCACCTTAAACCTGTTTTGGAAATGTTTCAGGTATCGTTATATAAATGTCATCTTCTTCTGCTGTCATTGCCTAGCAATGAGCAACTCTTGCCTCAATCCAATTATTTACGGAATATATAATGTAAGATCATGTCACGAGCATTGCCTTAAAATTTAATATATATTCCACATATTTTTCTTAAAATTACTGTGAAATCTTTGTAAAAACCCGTTGCTGTAATTTATTGTGTACAAACTGTTCAATAAAGTATGAAAGAAAGACAAGTAAATTTACTTTGTTAGTACTGTGAAAATTTAGTACAAATTCATTGTAGCCATAAAAGTCGGTCCAAAGTTATTAACTATTAAACTTGAGTGAACTCGAATCACCAAACCATCATTACTCAACATATACCACTCAACAAGCTCTTCTGAACAAGGTTAGATCAAGACCATTTCATGTGGATCAATTAAACATAATCGTCGTGTCAATTTCTCTCAACTAAAATTTGTCCTTGTCTCTGTTCCTATGTCCTCAAGGACTAGTATGAACCGAGCTTTAGTCTCGCCAAGAGTACATAATAGAATTATTATCCTATTCTATCCTATTATGTACTCTTTCTTGGTCTCACACGTGAAATTCCAGGATTTCTTTGTTATTTCCAGGACAAGTTTCGTCGCGAATACAAGTGTCTCCTGCTGAAACTGTGCGGTCGACACCAGGACGATTTTATAGCTGGCTTGCCCGGAGGTCACGCTCAGGTGGCGACAGCCATATCCAATGCCGGCTCCAGTGGAAACAGGGCGCTGCCGGACATTGTGACCACAAACTATATCGTGGAAGAGTTAGGCCAAGATTTCGACGAAGATGACTACTCAGAAAACTTAGTTTAATATCCGATAGTCAGAAATTTCGTCTGATATCTCAAAGTTGCATGGCTTGGCTTTGAGGTCGATAAAAATGCCGATTTACGAAAAACAAGGAAAAGCGCCGGCTGATTATCACGAATCTGAGACTGGATAAGTAAAATATTAAGTGAAAAATCTAAAGTTTATACGAAAAATGAATGCTTTCCCAATTGAAACAGAAATTTTCGGGCTAAACAACTGACAAACTATAGTAGTAGGTATGAAAATCTTCATACTACATACTATTATCATCATAATTTGATATTGATTCGACAGGATGCGGGTTTTTTATGAATTAATCGATGTCTTTAACGATACGTTCTCCGCCATGACAGCAACCTGAACTCTTGTTTGACATAACATTACATTGTTAAATAAATGTATGTTCAGGTAGATTCATTAATTCAGCTATATGCATTCAACTAGAAAATTTATGTACCTAGTTAGGATGCCCTTGTTTTGAAGCTATCACTCGTAGCCTGGTATGGTATCATAACAAGGAAGAGGTGAATCGGTGCACTACCCTGTGCTCGAACACCTTATGGGCAGATGTAAAAAAATGTCGATTAGCGTTCAGCTGGTGAAATTTCAAATATCACCAGATAATTTCAAATAACAAATTTCAAACCAAATATCACTCACAAACGTTATGACATTCTTTAGCATTTTTAATGCGATCAATCGTTAGGTTTGACCTTGACCCCAACGTTCTCAAAACCACGAGATTTTTCCATGAGGTTTGAGTTAACAAATTTTACCAACCGACCAATTATGCGGCCGTCAGTGATGAATGGCTCTGTGCAGAAACGGATTGAGTCACGTGACCTGATGATCCGAAATGGTCTATCTAGTTAAATGAATCGTTCATCGTTTCAAGTAGCCGAAAGTTCGTGACCACTTTTAATTTCAACAGGAAAATTGGCACAAATTCTCCAGCAAAACACTACCCCTTAAAAGTCAAAAACTTGCTCCATATAAGACAGTTCACCACCTTCGACCGTTAGCATTATTTTTCGGATTTTGACCTTTTTCAACTCAAGTTAAACCTTAACTAACGTTCAACCACAAACGACAAGTGTAACATGAATTTCTTTATTAAAATCTTACAAATCCAGACTTAGTAATGCAGTATCACACATAGGCTGGTATTCACAAGCTAACAACCATCAACGATTTCTCCTCAAATACTGAGTTTAGCGGATTCTATTTATCTTTTGTGATTAGCATTCACAAAAACATTTAAATCACTATCCAATGAGTCCATTATAATGTCGAAAGTCAAATACAATTAAGTAATAAATTAAACAAATAAGCAAAAAAATTAATTCGCTAAACATTTTGATGACCGAGACTTTAAGCAAAACATACTGATGTTTTTTTTAAATTTTCAAAAATTCTACTAATCATGTTGAATTAGTTGTTAGTTTGTGACTACCTTGCACAAGCAACGCATGGGGAGCTAACAGACACACTCTGTGACACAAACACGCACACACACTGTGCACAGTACAGCACAAACCAAAATGATGCATAAATGAAAATTAAGTCACAGAAACAGTGTTCATATCATAGCAACATTTGCGTTAACAATTTTAAGGCCAGTATTAAATTATTTCTTTAATATTGCAGCGTTATCGTTATCATTTTTTCACCGAAAACTGTTATCGTTATCGAAAACTTATCGTTTAATAAATAAGAAATTAGTATTAGTTTAATAAATAAGAAAAAAAACTAGCTTTAACCTAGAAATCTCAACCTTTGCCTCTTTGTCTTCGTCTCAACCTTTGCGAATTCTGGTAACTAATGCAAAAACGTGACGTTAACAGAAATTTCTCAGATTCAGTGAAAGAAAAAAAACCTATTCTTTTTTTCTTTTAGCACTCTAACCTTAAATAAAAACTTTTAGGCTTGTTAGCATACATGGGCGTGGGGGGGATTGCTCCGCCCCCAACCCAACCTCGCTCCCCCCCTCCCCAGACAGGTCCGCTCCTCCCCCAGATGTTTTGAAGGAAGCTCACGGGGGAGCAAAAATTGGTGGCTCACGAATCGACGGCTCCCCCCCCCCCCAGACTTCCTCAGCTGCACATGTGTGCTTGTTAGATGTTACTTTGGTAGAAATTTTGTCACTAAACATGTCTTGAAACAGAAAGCGTTAACTTTTGGAAAAACCGCCAAAATTCAAGTATTAACTGACCTTACACACCAAAAACAATAAATTAATATTTATCAATACATATAACTTAAAACTGAAAGTGATTGCTTAAAGGTGAACAAACAGAAAACACCTTACTTTCATACTAAGACAATATTAAGTAGAATCAAACAATAATATATGCACAACAGCGGTCAAATTCGAAGAAGGGACCAAATAGATTAATTTTTTTACACAATGTAATAACTATTGGCACAATGAATTTTCAACTTATTTGTTTTAACTACCTTAGAAATTTCTCCAGGGTCAAATTTCCTATAATTCTAACGAAAAAAAGAACATTTCGGGTGGAATTCTAGAAGGGTGATTAAGTTAGTCAGTGATTAAAAGAATAACGTGCGTGTTGAATGACATCAGGCGAGTCTATTCTCAGCGTGTAGAATTCGTAATGACAAAACGTAATGAAAGAACGTTTAGCGACTGATTAAGTTAGTCATTCGCTAATCACCCTTCTAGAATTCCACCCTTCGTTTTTAAGACAAGTGGATCTGATTTTGACGTTCTTTCTTCTTTTATACGACGACTCTTTTTTTTATACAGTAAGATACTCTCGAATGGTCAATTAAACGTTTGTAACAACTAAAATACGCAGAAAATCATTAAATTTTCTACTAAACTAAACGCGCAAAAACGACTAAATATATTATCTGTAAATTATCTGTTAAAAAGGCTTAGATATGCAATTCTAACTACTAAGTAATATCAGTGTCAAGTGCAACCGAAAAATATCACACATAGCAAAACAATACAGAAGTAATATAAATATAATATAATAATATAATATACTTAAATGCACAATAAGAAATCACAAGTATTCTCAATAATAGCTAATTAATACATATAAATTCCGTAATAATAATTACATAAACAAATAACTGTATATCATATAAATAGATGGAAAAACCCTATAATATGCCTATATAGCCTGAACGGAGCTACGAGCAAAGCTAGCAGCTCTGCCCGTAGTTCGGTTCTGACTGCTAGGTACTTGGTTGGCCGGCTTAGCCGAATTCGTAGCAGCAGCAGTAGCAGTCGCAGTAGTGTTGATAGTAGAGTCAAAGTCTTCATTCTGAAAGCTAGTGTTCACAATGCCGCCAGTGGATTTGTGTCGAGTGTTTTTGCTCGACTTAAAGCCCTTTATAGCCGAGGGGACCGTGTTACTCGCAAAACCAGAGGGGGCAGCAGTGTTGGCGCTGTGGGCCCCCCCTCCGGTCGGCAGTTGGTGTCGATTGTTCACAGCTGAGGACAAGACCACCATTTCTCTGCTTTCAGCCGAATTGGGCAGGGGGGGCACGCCGGTAGCGGAGGAAGCCCTATGCGACCGGCCGGGCCCTCCTGTTCGTTTCAGTCGCGAGCCGGCAGTGCCCGCCACCAAACCCAGAGATCTGGGCGGCTCGTCCTCTTGCTGAGAGTCCAGCAACAGTTCCTCTCCACTGGAGCTGCCGCCCCCGCCGCCACACGAGTCCCCCGAACCTTCGATGAAAATGGACGACGCCCCGGGCCCCCCTGTGCACACGGCGCCACTATTGCGAATCACAACCGACAGGCCCGGGGGCTTAGGGGGGGTCGGGGGCGGAATAACCGGGGTCGCTTGTTTAGTAGCCGCAAGCGATTTGGCCTTAAATCCACCGCAGTCGCCAGCGTGCGAATTTGGAAACGATTGTTGTTGCTGTAGGGGGCGAGGGGAGGGTGAGTCACGCACAACCACATGAGTCACAGCGGAGGGGGGGCCGGAGTCTTTCTGTGACGTCGTTGGCGGCGGCTGTCTCAGGCGCACAAAGGGGGCCTGGCCAAACAAATCTGTGCCACTGCTCAGCTGGGGAGGGGGGGCGGCGGCGGGTTTCGGCAGGACCGGAGGTGGAACGGGTTTCACCATCAGCGGCTGCGCTGGCTGACTGCTGAGGGGGGCGTTGAGAAAAATATTTTCGGCCGAATAGCTGGCCCCCGCAGGGGGGGCCGAAAGAACCGTATTCGTCGCACCGGAGGGGGAAAGGCATACTTTGTCGCCACCGGGCCCCCCTCCCAGGCCGGCCGGATTGTAGAGGGGGCCTCCGTCCTGGGGTGACATAATTAGGGTGCTCGCATCCGAAGAGCTGGGCGGGCTAGCCTGCAAGTCCAGTTCGTCATCGTCCAACAACGGCCGTTCCCCCCCGCACTCATAATCCGCCGCCGAGCTCCGGTAGCTGGGACTCAGGCTGAGCACCGTACTACCGCCCCCTCCCAACCGGTTGTCCGGGGGGCTGCCGGGGCTACTTAAACCGCTCAGGCCAGTGCCCCCTACCAGATCTTCTTCGCTAGCAAAATACTGATAGCCCGCATAGGCAGAGGGGGGCGGTCGGCCCTGAACTATTTCCTCTTCCTCCTCAAAGTCCCCTTCGTAGTCGGCCCCCCCAGTGGTTACCCCGGCGAGCAGACCCGACCCCCCCTGGCTGGCCGACAGCGTGGGCTCACTTCCCGGCTCGTTGATGTTCAGGTCCTGGTGGAAGGGGGGCAGGTCTCCGGTCTCCTCGGCCGAATGCTCGCCACTCTCGTCTGTGGTGGTCGTCTGCATGTTGCGCTGAAATCAACAAATTCCATTTTTGATATTTTTTACCACCTCACGGTTACAGGGGAGTTCGAAAACTACGCAAACCAGACTCAAAACTTCTGCAGGCCAAGAGAACTGCCCTCGGAAACCGGACTCAACCTTCTGCAGGCCAAAAGAACAGTTCAGTGGCGAAACAGCAGCCCATATATAGGTCATGCATTATATACGTGTGTTAGTGTTCATGTGTCTGGCTGTGGGGAACCACAAAACATTTGATTCTCAAATAATTCAACTGAATGCTCAATGCTGAATGCTCAACTGAAGGCTGAAATCTGAAGGTCTGAAAATTTTCTAAAACCTGAGCTGAGTTAATTTTTTCACAAAAAACGGATTTGCAAAAAAATGCAAAAAAAGTTTCCAAACGTTCCGCAAAATTGCGAAAAACATTTTAATACGTCGCCAGTTGGTTAAAAAATGTGCCAAATTATTATCATAATCATATGAATAAATTATCCATCAATGTTATAAAAATGAATGGAATGTTTTCGAAATTGCAAAAAAATTTCAAAACAAAACAAAAACTAAGTTGAAAGTAAACATTATTGTAACTTTGTCAACGAGAATCACACAGCGCAAGTTAGCACTAGTTCAGCATCGACTCAAGCTATCGTAACTCAATTGTCCATTTGGCTTGCAAAGTTACGAAAATCACCCCGCATGTGCACATCTTTTTGTGTCATCTGCGAATTTTGACGACATTTACCTAAATCAAGTGACCAAACCTAAAACGGGCATCCCACTGCAAGTATGACTCAACTCTAATCCTACCAAGAGTACATGGTAGGAACAGTATGACACTCTTCTTATTATGCCTTCGGGCGTGCGTCCAATGCGAAGCGCGAAATAACCCTTTTGTGTACGGTTTTGAGGGGGGGGGGGGGCACCCCCCTCAACTGAAGACCCTGTACTGAACTGAGGGTGGGTACCCCTGCGACTTAGTGGCTTACTCGTATTTTTGTTATTAGCTATCATCAAAGGCTCTGCGTGTGCACGCCAGTGCATTTATATGCCTATCTAGTGCCCAATCTGATGTGACGTAATGCTTCTGAGTTCTGACGTGATTTGATTTTAATTTCTCGGCTAAATTTCTGATACGTCTCCCTCCACTTGACCAAGTAAGGTCTAAAAAGTGAAAAAATCCCCAATTTTTTTGTTGTTGAGGGTTGTCGTTTTTAGACTCCTGCATCCTTGTGGCTTACTGTTCTAAAAAGCTATAAGATTGCAAAATAAATTCAAATTTTGGAAAAAAATCCCATTCCTAGGCAAAAGTTGGAAATTTTGTGGTTGTTCTGAGATTAACTCCCCAAGATGTCGGGACAAGACCACTAAAATTTTGAAAAATCTGGGACATGCCCTCCCGGACTGAGACCGGGAGGGCATGTCCTGTGACTGTGTATACAAGCATAGATGTAACAGCACCAAAACTTTAAGTAACCCCCCCCCCCCCCCCCATTGGTCTACTACATTTTGACCCCCGCTCTCAAAAAAAATCAAAATTAATACCCTTATTGGGCCAAAAATCACCGATTTCAACAATTTTTGACCAAAATTTGAGTGAAAATCCTATTAAATTTCATGAAAATGCCTATTTTTTCAAATTTTGGCTGATAATTTTTTCTCGTTACACCACTGTAAGATAACGCTAACTAGCAACATTGCTGCAGCGCAACGGTACTGTAAAGCAATAATGTAATTTTGACGAACGAAAAATAAAAATGACGACAGAAGTTTAAAAATGACGCCAGAATAATGAAATCCTATTTAAAAAAACCCTGGTTCGATACCCCGTACTCAACTGAGGGAGGGTACCCCCCTCAACCGAACACGAGGTACTAAACTAACGGGGGGGGGTACGGCAAGGTCTTTCTCAGTGTCTTGAAATGAGAGCGGAAACACCCCTCAACATCGTACATAAACGGGCTATTTCGCGCTCCGCAATTTCGCCTTGGACGCATGCCCGAAGGCATAATAGAAAGTGTCATACTCTTCCTATTATGTACTCTTGATCATACCAAGTACCAACCAACCCTTCAATCAATCGCCAGTGGCCCTAGTTCGATTCCCGGCGCCTCCTTATTTCCTGCTTCCAAAATAGAAGTATGCTCTTTCCTTCCAAATACGGACCAATTTTAATTACCTGCAAGCTACTACACGACCCGATCGAGTCCGTATCCGCGTCCTTCCGTCGCAGCTGTCTTTCGCCACTGGACAGCGTCACTGGTTCTTCCTTCGGCTCCGGGGGCTTGGTCACGTGACCCACCGAGCTAGCTGATACATCTTCGTCTTCGTCCGTATCCACCAGTTTCAGATATCGAGTCTGCTTGCTCAGGCTGCCACTGAGATTGGTGAAGGTGCTGCTGACAGCCACCAAGCCGCTCCCACTGGATACTGCAGGCTCAGTTGCTGTCGTTGTTGCTGTTGTTGTTGTTGTTGCTAGTGGTTCTACCAAGGACCGGGAGCCTTTACGAGTGCCACCTAAACACAAATACTATCTATATCACTGGAATTATTTACGAAATTTTGTAACATTTTCGTAAAAAAAGGTGCCACTTTTACTAAATGTCGCCCAAATTTTCAGGACCCTCTCCCCCCGGCCCCCCAATTTTTGGGGATCCCCCTATCCAACCCCCTTCATACATGTTTGCCTTACACTACGAATTACTGGCTTTATTGCAATAAATAACGAATTGCTAAAGTGTATAATTTTTTCATACTAAAAAGGACAGACGCCACTTTACTGGCCAAGCCGCAACTAGAAGGATCACAAAACCTTCCTAACTAACAACCACTTACTGGCACCCACCCCCCAGATCGTTATCGAAGATCTGTGGTGACTAAGAAACGAATATGAGTCATCATCATTGCAACTAACCGTGCTGCATGGTGCTTGGTGGTGGCATGAGTGAGCTGTTGCTGACTTCGTTGTCTTTCGGCTTTGCTGCATTCGCACGGCTTGAAGCACCTGCAAGAAAACAAAATAAAAAAATCTGGAAATAAGTTGAGGGCGTAATCAAAATGGCAACTACGAAAGCCGAAGGAGGGCGTTTAGGTCAAAGGTCAACAATCCAGAAACACGAGGCATGAGAAGTCTTGTAGTACTGGGGCGGTCTTTATTCGCGCTGTCAATTTTTATGAGATCTTTAGTTCTGAGTAAATGTCAGATCAGCCCTATAACTGGCTATGACCACTTACGATGCGGATCAAAGGGCGCGGCTCCAAACGGGTCAGTTTCATCCATGATTAAGCTCTCACGACTTTTCACATTGGACGTGCCTAGAACAGGGACAAAGTATAGCGTCCAAGCAAAACTACGAGTAGCAGTATTAATAGAATATACACAATATTATGTAGTGCCCCAAAAACTGATGAAACACTGAAACACAAATCGTCATCAATTTTACAACCAAAGTCAACAAAAATTGAAAATAATTCCGGAGAAAAATTTGCCGAATATACTAATATACCACAAAATGAAATGTAGATCTATATAGCGTAACATCTACATATATTTGACGCAAAAATTCCTTCACCCAAAATCTCTACAAACCGAAGCTGCCTCCACAGCCCCAGGGCCAACCAACTCACTGCTCGCCGATCCGCGTCTGGGCAGCCGATCGAAATTCTTGCCAAACGATGCATCATCTAGATCCGGCTGCGCAAAGGGGTTCCAGCCGGCGGAGCGGGCCAGGGTCCCCCCTCGGGAGGAGTCACTCTCGCTCTGCAACGAGTCCCCGTCTTCGACCACCGTGGGTTTGGCGAGGGGGGGCGGGGGTTGGCTGCTGGCCCCAATATCCCCCGGCATCGAGCCCCCCATCTGGGTTCGATCGCGGCCGTCCAGACTGATCAGTTCGGCGCACGACTGAGGGAGGGCGGCGGCGGTGGGCGACGCCGAGGTGCTGGAATTCAGGGCGCTGGGGTTGTAGGGTCTGGAAAAAGAATTTTGGATATTTCACAGAATATCAGAAAGCGAGATTGCTTCAGCTAATATCTAAACCTCCACTCTCGTACCGGCTCGGTATAGTTACAACCAAACTCAACATATTATAGTCGAGCTCACGATCTAAGCTTACAAGTTTACAATACTAAGCGCAGAAAGAAAAACGCACATTTCACAGATTTAATAATTTTACTTGCTAAATGTCGGCTCAAAAATTATACTGTCAAACTTTAAAAAAACTTAAAAACAAACAGTAAACTTTAGTACACTTACAGTAACAATGCAGTTTATAAAAAATAAAAAACAGAGAGAAAACAGGAAAAATAAGGCCAAAAAAACAAAAAAGTCTACCTAAAAGCACTGCGTCGATTTCCCAGGATAGCCGCAGTGGTATCGCTGACATATCGTCTATGACTCAAATAATGCCAAGGGGGGTGATTACTCCCAGCACCGGCAGAGGGGGGTGGGGAATTCCTGCTGCGGTCCTTCAGGGCCCAGGTGACAGGGGGGGGCCGGCCAGCCGTCGTCGGGGGACCGGGGGGAGCCCAGGGAGAGCAGGGGGGGGCGTCAGGGTGGCGGGGGGCGGAGGAGGGGCAGGTTGCATAGTCACAGTCCGACAATTGAACGGGCTTAGGATGTTGCTTTTGTCAGAAGCATCGTTTGCTGAACATATAATATTTATATACATACTGCTTTGACTATAATCTAGTGACACTTTAAGTAACATTTCAAGCGA